>JAECUM010010160.1:0-66950 GCA_016617855.1 Megalonaias nervosa
GTTTTCTTGATGTCCAAGCGATTTTTTTCAATTTTTGGAGGTCCCTCAGTAACTCACGCCCTCACTTATAGCGCGGTCTATGTTTGTGGACCCCGTTGTGCGCGAGTTATCGAGGGAGTGGTGTATCACATTATTTGGGTAGTGATACAATACTTGTCATATTATTTGGATAGTGACACAGTGCAAAATATATCATGTTATCTGGGTGGTGATACAATACAAAATATATCACATTATTTGGGTAGTGATACAATACAATATTTATTATATTATTTGGTAGTGATATGATACATAGTTTGGTGTATTTCATACAGTCAGCTTGCAATACCATACAAATTGTGATACACTATTCATTTCAATAGACTCCTCCCTTTTTCTATTTTCATTGCATGTACTGTATATACTCACTTATAAGTTGAGTCAAACTGCAGACAACAAAGATCCTGATCTGCCATAGCACAATGCACCAGCAGATCAGGGTCTATGCTCTGTTCTACTGATTATTCCTAACAAACTGCACAGACCCAGATCTGTTGGCGCATCATGCAGCGGCAAATCTGGGTCTGTGCAGTTTGCAGATGGACTAATTTTATAAGCGAGTACATACAGTAATGTATAGGTTACTGTATTGGTGTTGAAAGTTAGCAGTGAGACTAGTATAAATTTGTAGAATATATCATGACCATTTTGAACGTTATGCATATTTGTTGTTGTTACCGACTGAACAATATCTTTGTAATTATCCAATCCCCTGAAAATCAAAATATTTTGAGACAGGGGCCTTAAATACAACCATGGTTTTATGTTTCAGATTTCATCTGCCATTTTGGTCTTTGCAAAGTTTTATAGGATTTGAAGTTGCTTTGTTTTGACAATAAAGCTCCAAAGTTTCTTTCATGCCTGAATTTGTAATTAATAAAAATAAAATAAAAATGCTCAGCATGTTTCACTTTAATTTATAATTTTACATAATGATACCAAACTTATAAATGATTCTGAATTTTGCTGCTGAGACTGGTGGCTTCTTTTGCATGATGGGGAACCAGTCTAATACCCAGTATCTAGTAGATGGTTAATAATACAAAAAGAAAGAACAGCTCAGAAATCTTTAATACTTTCTGTATGAGAAGTATACTTCAGTTTTCTTTTTTTTATCAACTTTAAATTTATTTTTTGTCACGCTCATGATGCAATATGTAATACATAATCCGGTAGAAGTTGACATATTTATGCAGTATCATCAAAGAAGATCTTGCTGTGATGATATACTTTGATAAACTATTCTACCCTCCTTTAGATCTTACCTATATGTACTTGGAAATAACAAGAAAAAAATATAAAACTCCTCATGATTCTAGCCATGATACACTTGAAGTATATTTTTCATTGAGTTAGGATAGTCAATTGTGTCACCTTAAGATGACCTGTAGATCTCATAATCCTTCCTTTACCAGCTTGTTATAAATATTTGGTAATTTTTCCCCATGCAGCTTGGGATATTTAAAGTTGCTTGCAAATAGCAAGCAACCATTCTTTTAGGTTTTTTAACATAAATTACTAATGTGCAAGCACAATGACAGTCCAGAATTATTGAGTTCCAAAATGAATTCCAGTGGTGATCAGAATGAATTCCAATTTTGAATTTGCTGATGTACCAATAGCCTGGAATGTGGCGATGTGTTAAGTCTTGATGTATCACAATGATATAATCCAAAATGTCCTTGTATAAATTCATAGTAATCCCAAAATAGTGATATTGTCAAAGAAGTATTAATTCCATTGAATAATTTAAATAAATAAATCCTTGTAAATAAAAATTGAACACAACAATAAGACTGATTCTACTTTGGATATTAAGGTAGGAATGAGTAATTATAATATAATCAACCTTAATATAAAAACCAAAGACACAAATTGAGGACCAGAATGAGGTTCAAAAGTTAATTTCTTGAACATTATAATTTGTAAACAATCTTATATAGGTCCCCACAACTCAGTCATCTTAATGGAAATTTCCATACAGCTATAAACAGAATTCATTTCTAGAAAATTCTAAGGTCAGAATCAAGGCTGTATCCAGAAGTCAAACTCAATAAACATGTTTATACTTCATGATGTTAGACATATAGGCCAAACTCCTACCCTCAATTATGGATAAGGTTAATCACACAGTACAAAGTTAAGTAGATTTAAGAGTGATATTCCATTACCTTGAAAAACTAGGTTAGAGATAAAGACTTTTAATTTCACACCACTAGTCTTGATGTCACAATGATAGTAAAATAATTTTGAGTGAGTCTCTGTACTGAAAGAATTCAGAATCCATTTTAGAAAAGAAAATGAGAACTTTACTCCACATTGTTTTGTGCTCTGGGAGGTTAGCAGATATGCTACAGTTTTGTCTAAAGTGTGCTGTAGAAATTAGTATATCCATAGAGTAGACCATCCATTTCAGTTTAGACAAATTTGATAATTCAAGTCCATCAACCTGGAATTGAGAGTGAAAAATCATGTACTTTCAACATATTTTGATTCCTGTGGCCACCATTTTGACCCATTTTCCATAAAATTTTCAAAATAGAAAAGTTAGAAAACATTTGTTTTATGATCTTCCTTCTGTGAGCATGAGGATGCAGAGTAGACTTGATGCACCTTTCTGCATGTCGTAGGAGGAGACTAATGTAGGTGATCTTTTTGCCCTGAGGTGCGTCCAGTGATGAGAAGGTCTTGGACTTTTGAACTCATTGTACATTTTTATTTTCACCTGAGATGAGGGTAGGACAAATTGTTTTCCTTACTTCCAATTGGATCCTGGCATGCATGATTCAGGAAGAGTTTCACATTGCCAGATGTGTCAGATGCTTAGATGCGTCATAGATGTTTGTGATTGGCGATATTGCCAGCCCAGGAGCAGGTGGGTGCAAATTTGACTACAATGTTTGGTAGGGTTTTGGGGTTGTTTTTTTTTATTGGAATAATGATTGTTGCCTCCAAACACCCCTTTTCCACTAAATTTCAAACTTACCCTACTATCAGCAGATTCATCTGTCTGTTAGCTATTCAACCAGTTTGCATTAGATACAAAAAGAAACTGTAAATTCTGGACACAACTCCCGTTCCAGAAGCAGTGATTTTTAGCCTAAAAAAGAATCTGATAAAAAAAAATCCATTTTTTTAATGTGAGCACAACATCAACATTACTTGACACAAATGTAATTCTCCATATTTCCTCTTTTCTCAAATACCTGACCCACTTCTATCTTGAATTTTGATGATATCACAAACCCTGGAAGAAAGGTACTTCCTCATGATGTAAATGTAAGTTTATGCTTAATGAGTTGAAAGACAACATGTTTAAAAAAATGTGACTTTGTATTTTAAGAATTTTATTCTTTTTTGCCTTTATCTTAAGTTCTGTGCCATTTTCACCATTAATTCCTGTACATAATTATATACAAAATGCACACACACACATACACACATGTATGCATGCACACACACACACACACTTTTGTTTCAAGACCTGAGATTAAAGGACCTGACATAACCAGAAACTTGTCAAGTTTGGTTGGTTGTGTTGGTTTTTTATTTTTATTGTTTCATGTTGAGTTTTTCTTGTCCGTTTTCTTTATTCTTGTTAAAGAAAATGTTGTGCTGTGATTTGCCTGCAGTCCTTTGGATGAGATACAAAACTAATACCTCATGATACTGGGATCAAAGCATGTTGTCACAGTTTTTGGGGGCATTGCCAAGCTTACATTTCCTCTGAGTTTATGAAATATTATTCTAGTTGTGAAATAGGTTTGAATTACTGAATTTGTGACAGCATAGTTCTTGCAATTTAATCCAAAGGAAAATGTAGGTCCTGTTTGTCATGGCACATGTGTCATCTCCACTAAGTTCATGTTACCTGAATCATCATTAAGAGTATTCTTAACACTTTACTCTGCAGGTAATGCAATACCATGCCAGGTCCTCCACATCTGCTGAGATTTTCATTTCCGTGTTTTCAAGATGCATATGGTTTAGAAAATATATAAATTAAACCTTTATACATTATTATTTACTGGTATTTGTTTTTATTTTCAGCAATTAGAGAGATGAACATTAGGTAAAATCATCCTTCACCTAGGCTTAGAGACTGGTCAGTAATCAACAGAACATAGGAGTCTATCCAGTTTACTTCAGCATTGAATCATCACTGCTTGGTTGGTGAGAAGGCCACAGAACAAAATTCACAGCTGATTAGTGATGTAACTTGCTCAAAGCGTGTACGTTTATCATTATAGGCTATTTATAGGCCGTTACTGTTTTCTGTATGAGCGTATTCCTCAAAATGTCATTCCTTGATATGACGAGCAGAACTAAAATTTGTTTAGTTTCTCCAGCACAATGAATTTATCAGTATATCAGTATAATGTCTGTATATTTAGTGATCAACATTAAGATACCACATATTAATTTTAAGTATACAATGAAACTCTTTTAATCCAAACACTGGTTGACAACCTTTTCATTCAGACGAGCAAGGAAAATGGAAAACTAAAACACGTCTTGCATTTTGCAAATAACCAATGCTAGCGGGAACCTGCAGTATCATGTAGTATAGAAATGATAATGGAAGGAAAAAAGTAGTTTATGATGGAAGTTATAGCCTCTGGTGTAAGCTATATTTTGTATCCACCATCATGATAATATGGGCATTCCAGTATTTGTTTACCCTCCAGCTTTGAGTTTTAGCTGTTTGGTTTGCAGATTGTTTAGCAGAAATCTGCAGATACTGTTGTTTGGATACAGATACATTCAGATTAACCAAGTCTTGATTAATGGGGTATTAACAAAGTATTGATTAATGGGATATTAACCAAGTCTTGATTAATGGGGTTTCACTGTAATGGCTTATGCAGCCTTTTCCTATTACTTAGCTGTATTTTAATCTTCCACAAATTATCACCAGTTGTTATGATAGTACCAAACATTATTTGTTGTAGTTTTATTTACACTTGTGGTTAACATTATATTTTTGTAAAATCGTTTTTAATTTTTTTTTCCTTAGTTTCTAAAAGACTGGCTATTTAATCATCAGAATTTGGATAGAAATTATGTTTGTGCATTTCATGATCCTAATTTGTAGTCTTTTTGTACATTTTCTGTGATTGGGATGAAACTCTCCATGCAAAGCATGTGTAAATATGAAAATATTAAACATATGACAACTGTGTCCAAGGTAATCATAGCTGAGGAGGCCTTTGCACATATGCTGACCTTTGCTTTCTTCGATTGAATATTCAGTACCTAAGTATGTAACATTTCAAAATAATTCCAGATTCTCACATTAAGCTTATTTTGAAAGTTTCTGATACCAAACAAATTCATTAAAACAATGCATACAACCAAGAAACTACATAGCAGTGTTCACCAACTATGTCAAATCACATCCACTTTATGAGGAAGTTGGGAGGTGGAGTCCATTACCCTTGTGAAACATTTGAAGTTAGACATGATATAGTTGCACACAGTTTTGCTGGCAGAGAATGAAAATGTTTGATTTATGTATGCGGATGTGAAGAGAAATGATTGGAGAACATGGAGTTTCCTGGTGGTACATGTTGTCTTGCAGATTCTGTCATATCAGAAAATTCATATCTGTGTAATCTTCGAATCCTGTAAGATTTTGTAACATTGTGACCTGACTGCTAATGCTGTACATCCAGATCCAAAAGTCAAAGGTTGGCATAAAGTGCAGAAATAGCCCTGAAGCCAGTCAAATAGCCTCTGTTAACTGACCAAAGTGCAGAAATAGTCTCACTGACCCAGACCCAGATGTCAAAGGCTGTAATAAAGTGCAGAAATAGTCCTGTAGCTAGTGAAATAACATCAGACAACTGGAACAATTCAGAACACAGAACCAAATTAATTTTTTTCTAGCTGAAAGATATTCTCTTGTCCAGTTTAAGTGTATTTTTTTCATAATCACATAATATGTAATCTATCAAAATTTAACCAAATCTCAAGCAAATTATATTTGCATTTCATTCAGAAAATTAACAAACTATATATAGAAATGGATAGTTGTATACGTATGTACATGCATGTAGCTATGTTAATCTTAATCCCTTGGCATCACTGAAAAAGATTGTTTTCTTATTCCCACACCACTGTAAGTGATTATAGTCTTGCTCCCACACCACTGAAAGTGATTGAAGTCTTGCTCCCACACCACTGAAAGTGATCATATCCTTAATCCCACACCACTGAGCTTATCATAGTCTTACTCCCACAGTGTTGGTCAATGTGGATGTGTGAGAAAGCTTGCCAGTTGCTTCCCATGGGTCAGTGGTTCTTACCAGGGTTTTCCTGGTTTTCTTCCTATACCAGTTGTACTGGTTGCCATATATGGCCTGTCGTGTGCTGAGTAATGGCATTAAACCCTAAACAACAACAACTCCCACACCACTAAGAGATTGGTGATCAGGTTTAAAATAGTCACCACAAGGTTGTAAACTTGGGTATACTTTTCTTTAGCTCTGCTGTTCATTGGCCAGAATACTAGGTTTTGTTATGGCCTTTCACCTGGGATATGTTAGCACAGGTCTGTTATTGCCATTCCTCTCCTAAATTACTTCGAGGATTGTTACTAAACTTGACAGACACATTCACCCCTGGGTCTAGTTGGACCTAAATGAAAGTGGTGCCCCTTGAAGAGATTGGATGGTCATATTGACATGGGGTTTTCTCAGAAAGACCACTTGTGATGTCACATTGGTTCTTACTGAAAATGGTGCTGATTTTAAATCCAATATGGCTGCCATGGTAGCCATTTTGAAAATGCAGTTATTGTAAATACCTAATGGATGGTGATATTGATTTGGGGTTTTTGATAAAAGACTTCTTAGAATGTCTAGTCAGTCTGAAATGAAAATACTGGCAATCTGGCAATCAGTATGACAACCATGGTGTTTGAAAATCTTTTTATTGCTACTCCTGATGAATGAATGGAAATATTAACATGGAGTTTCACTACAAGACTTCTTATGGTGTCTAGTTGATTCTAAATGAAAATGGTGCTGATATGACTGACAATATGGCCATGATTTTCAGAATCTTGGTTTTGTTACTCCTCCTGTACACATGGTCTTATTACATAGGGTTTTCTCAAAGACCTTTTATTATGTCTTAGTTTGTCCTAAAATAAAATGGTGCTGATTTGACCCCCAACATGGTCACCATTTTAGGCATCATAAAAATCTTGTTATTGCTACATCTCCTGAATTGATGGTCACATGCTGTCCAGTTGCTTCCATTGAAAATGGTTTCAGTATAAATCCAATATGGCCATCATGGCAGCCCTTTGGAAAATCTTATTTTTACTCATAAATGGAAAGTAATATCAACATGATGTTTTAGCCAGGAGACTTCTTATGGTATCTGTTTGGTCCTAAATGTGAATGATGCTGATCTGACATACATGTCCATCATGACCAACTTATAAATCTTGTATCACTACTCATTCTGAATGGATGGTCATATGGGTGTTCTCACCAAAAGACTTGCTATGGTATCTAGTTGGTCCTAAATGGAAATGGTGCCAATCTTACATCCAATATGGCCACAATATAGACATCTTGAAAATCTTGTTCTCACTACTCTGCCAGAATGGATGGTCATATCAACATGTGGTTTTCACCAGAGGATTTGTAATATCTAGATGGTCTAAAATGAAATGTTGCCAGTCTTAAATCACTAGGCTTATTTCAACACTTGAGTAGTGAAAAGTAAGAGAGGGTTTTACCTTGCTTGCTGGAATTTCTTTTCAGACAGTAAAGCATCAGTCCCTTTGAGGAACTCTTGTTACTGTTCCAAACAAACAAAAATGGGGAGGGGGTATTTTCTGAATAGAGGAGGGTTTTAATGATGAAGTAAAGGTAGGACTTAAAAACATAATACATGATTTTGTTGCATTTGGTTGAGTTTTCTGTGCAGTGTGTTTTAGAAATCAGTGTAAACCATGCATACTAGAATTGAGCCTACTGCGTCATCATTCTAACTTTGAACAGTATACATCCACATCTTCCATATTACTATACCAGCAGATTTGGGTTTTTTGCTACTCATTTAAAATTTATCAAAGGGTTATTGGTTTGAATTTCACTAGGGACACTGCTATCATATCTCTTACTCATTCAGTAATGTTGGAGTGATATTAGAGGTACTGTCTAGTCAATATTTTTCTTGGGTACAGATTTGCACAGATTCTGTGGTTACTACAGAAACCACAAATTTAAAGATGCAGTGAACAATGATCCTTCTATGGTAACAGTATGACTACTTGCCCTGTAGCTATTTTAATTACCAGTACCAATAAAAACCATTTTTTGCAAAAACATGAAATTTAATTCCCATGAAAAGAAACAAATTCACAGTAATTTGCTGTCAGTTACTTAAGATGGATAAGTAGATTGGCAAAGACTGTTATCTTTAACTGACAGTTGTATGGTTTAGAAAATCAGATGTCCGAGCAAAACCGTTCTATATTTAGTAATGTACAGTACCCAGCTAACTATAAACAGCATAGACCAAGATCTGCCATCACAAGATGTGCTGGAATATCTTGGTCTTAACTGTTAGCTGGAAATAATATTAAGTAGAATGAATAATAGAGATCCTGGCCTGCTGTAACATTGTGAAAATGGTGCTGGTATTGTGTCATTCATAGATAATTGTTTGTGATATATTGTATGTACCAGCATGGAAATCGAGTCCGGCTGTGGACTTTATAGACCCCGATTTGCTCTCACATACTGCATAGGCAGATTATGATCTGTGCAGTTTGTTAGGAGTGATCAGTAGAAGAAACAACATAAACTCTGATCTGCTGGTGCATTATGCAGTGACAGATCAGGGTCTGTGTTATTTGCAGGTGGAATTGACTTCTGCATGTATGTATGAGTGGGGTAAATTTGGTTAGCAGATTTAAGTTCAGTTATTGTAGCTGAATTCAGTCACAAAATTAATGATAGAAAGTTCTCAGCTTGCAATATGTCTGCATGTTTAAGTATATGAAGAGTATCAGTACAGGTATTGGTCCTCACACTTGTTGGATCATATGAATCGTATATAGTAATTTCCCTAGTTCATGGTAATTGTAAATGTCTTTGATAATGGAGAAAGAAATTCTTTAAATAAAATTTATTGCATTACTTATATTTTATTATAATTGACAAATATTGTGAATGTAACTGGATTGTGCCGTGAATATTATGTTGCCAAAAGTATCTTGACTGCTTTTTCATCGACCAATCTTTGATAACACCTTTTAATACATTTTGTTCCTTTTACTTTTCATTAGCAAAAGAACATTTGATGATTTGCAATCTTGTTGGGATCTTTCATTATATGTGTATTTAAAAGTTTTCACATTGTTTGTAGAATTGTACCTGTTAGGCTTACTTACTTAAAAGCCATTAAGAATATATTTAAAATCAAAATTTATTAGAACTTGAATAATCATTACAGTGGTCCTCTTCTTGAGAAGCTCCACTGAAAAAGAGGCAACCTGTTTTATAAACCCACCTTACCTGGCATCAAATATTTGAACTTCTTTGTCCCCCTCATCTCATTTAAAATGCCAACAGCACAATAGTTTTGTTTTATGGGGTGTCATTAATTGCTATTTCATATATATATATATATATATATATATATATATATATATATATATAGCTCTACTATAAACAAAAAACATTTCCCAGTCCATTTAACAAAAACTAGCTCCACCCCTTCTTGGTAAATTTGTTTAGAATAGTTACATTTGTTTCCTTAATTATAATTGCTTTTAAATCCATACTAATGCAGTTTAAATTTTTAAAAATTCAAATAAAACTCACGCTACTTAAAGATTTAGTAGTATTAGTACAGTAACCAGCATGATTACTGGTGTCATTAAATTTGCATAAGTTAATACCCAAGTAATTACAAGTTAAGACCTAAGTAATGATAAGTTAATAACTTCAGTCAGTGTCCATTACTCTGATGATTATATTTGAAATATCAATTACATTGCATGGGCCCCGGGTCCAGGGCACTTGCTTTGACAGATCACTCGCATCTCACCTCTGTCAGCATGGGCTCGTATATTAGGTCGACCAGTGTGGGTTTATGAGAAAGCTTCCCATGTGTTGATATTTTTTCATGGGATCTTCTTCAGCCCTTCCTCCACCAAAAATACTGGCTGCCATGTAGGGCCTATCTTATGTACAGCCCTTCCTCCACCAAAAATACTGGCTGCCATGTAGGGCCTATCTTATGTAAAAAATGGTATTAAACCCCCAAAAACTCACTAATCAATTACGTTGTTCAAAATAATGCTTTTGTGCTGTTTTCAGTATTAAAAAAAATGTACTTGACAGTTAATTATCTGTGTTAGATGTTTCTGTAGCTAGTTATAAGTAATTTCTAATGTAGTGTTTCCAGTAGCTTTTAAGTTGAATTGTAAAACATTTTAGTGAATAGAATTAATAACATTGCATTGGACAGAAGTGATGGAACCAAAAATGTCTTCCAGAATGCAGCTCTGAAAGAAAAATTAGTTTTCTTAATATTTTGCATTTATTTTAATGTTCTTATTATCATATTCCTAGAGTGATTTATTTACTTGCACAATAACCTCCTTTGAATGCTCTCCCCTGACTTGTCTTAAGACAGATATTTACTGTTCATATAATAATCAAAACCTGAAAATCATTTTGAATCACACCCATTAATTTGGAACTGGAATAAAAATTGTGTCATGCAACCCCCACCCCTACTCCTTTTGCATAATATGAATTCTCTTACCTAATGCAGTGTTTAACCAAGTGTGATGGAGAGACAGACAAAGATGGATGCACAAGGGGGTGGTAAAATGCCCCTTCCTGGTCCGTGGTAGAGCATAACAAATTTGTATATTTCATATACGTAAATGAGGCAAAATAGAAACAAGGTGTGTTCAGCCCGAGTTTCATAGTTATGCCAGAACAAAGATGATCAAGATATGTCTGGCCCGAGTTTCACAGTTATTCCAGAACAAAGATATCACACATATGCATCAGCATAGTACATCAGATAAATCAAATATATATTTTGTGGCAATTACTTGTATGTGAATAGCTGTAGTATCCATTAAACATGAGGTGAAAAATTGTGGTAAAATACTGAAGTTATGTCCATTTGAAATTTTACGTGATCTGTAGTGACCCTCAGCTTGGTAATAGATATTAGAACTATGTCTCACTAGCTTTTAGTTTGTATAAGATTTAGTTTCGCTGATTTTGGTTGGCAGCCCATAGATGGATAATGGCAAATGTGAGAGTTTGACTAACATTTGGCGATTGTTTATTTACTTTGTTTAATTGACTTATTTTAATGTCTATCACACTTAACAATTATCTATTAAAACTAATTATTGCATGTACAAGTCTTTCTTAACTGTGCTCATTTGGCCATCATTTTGCAGTGTCAAGCTTTAGTTTGTATCAGATATGGTGATGGTGTATCACAATAATGTTTTGTCGTTATCATCATTATTCCTGTGTTCATGTACAAATGACCTGTAGATCGATGTAGCCTAAACACTAATATCTTCAATATTATTGTGGAAAAAAAACAATTGTGTAAGTGATGGTGCCTTTCAATATATATTTTGTTCTGTGGGTTTCTTTCCGCATTT
Organism: Megalonaias nervosa; assembly: GCA_016617855.1. NCBI lineage: Eukaryota > Metazoa > Mollusca > Bivalvia > Unionida > Unionidae > Megalonaias > Megalonaias nervosa. Next base: position 11,708 of record JAECUM010010160.1, read on the forward strand.
TATTCTTGACAACATATTGTCCATTTTTTTAATAAAAAATTTTTTTTTATGATTTATATTTTCATCCCAGTAGTCACTTGTGTAGGTTGTCGAGACATTCACTAAATAACTGAATAAACTTACTAAAGGAATGAGTACTTAGTAGCAAACAGAAGTGAATGAACACCTGAAAGAAGAATACAACTGTGTCAGAAAAATTGTTAATTGTGCATTTTGGTAAAAAAAACAAACAGTATATGCAGACATACTTTAGTGGAAATTTGATAAATATTTACAGATAAATCCTAATTTACTCCATAAATTTATGCCCTTTTTTATGAACTTTTTGAAATTTCTCGCAAATTGACGACAACAACCTTAAAAGAATATAGTTTATCAAAGAAATTTTATATGCCCACCATATTATTATCACATATTGGCAGACTTGAAATGTTACACCTATCCCAACAGCAAACTTCCTGTCTGCCCTCATGGGAGTTGAGAAAAAATTACTAAGAGTGCAAATTGATCAAGCAAACAAATGAAATGATTGAGATCTCTTGGATTAATTGATGCATTCAAGATTGAATATATAATTATTCTTTGAACTTGCTTTGAAGTCAAGTTGCATGCAGTTGAAAATGAACCTTTGCAAATACATTTCCTTGTTTTCAAATTTTGTCCGACTTTTGCCATGTACCGTCATTAAGTTAGATCTGTATTCACCATAAAGTGTTAACATTTGTGTCCTACTGGGTACAGTGTAACTGTCATGAGGTCAGATGTATATTTGTCATAAGTGTTAACATTTGTTTTCCTACTGGGTACAGTATAACTGGAGATTAAGTTTGGATTTCTAGTGTAATCATCTTTTTAATTTCAGGTATTAAAGGGCTACAACAGATTAAGTACATTTTTATAGTTTTTAAAACAATATTTCAGAACCTGAATGCATTTTACTGATCAAGGCACATTTTCATTTTGCAATCATTTAGTTGTAAGAGACCTTCAACCCTTGTTGCAAGTATATTCTAGATAAGCTTGCTCCATTTAAATCTAGTTCAAGTTTTTGGTTAGCTGTTGCTATTTTCTCTACAATTTACCTCTTCATAGGTTATTTGTGCTATCTTTTTTGCTTTGTACAGATCCAGGTAAAATATATGACATTGCTTCATAGAATGTTCATCATTGTATAGTTCAGGTACTGTGACTACAGGTATATTTTAAACTTATAAAAATTCAGAATTTTTTGTATTAAACAGCAATTTACAATTATAGTGGAATGTTTTTTCCCTCTTTCTATTCATAAACAATATGATCTAAATGATTAATATTATATTTAAAATGTTGACATCATTTTGGTTTCATGTTTGATGGGCACTTTAAGATTTTATCATGCAGAGGCACAGTGAGTAAAGTACTTTACCGAAGTACATACCACAGTTGCCAATTTGGCAGATCCATTGGTGGGAATCAAGCCCACAACATTCTGGTCACAAGTCCAATGTCTTAAGCCACTTCAGCTCATAAATATATGGTAAATTCATAATCTCATATCTTTAGTTGAATTATTTCAACCACTTCAAAGGTTACAGAACGAAAACTGTATAGAGGGAAGCAGTTTTACTCATTTTTAATAATAGTATGTATATAAATATAATTTGGTAAAGAATTCATATTGTTTGTAAATATAGACCATGAACATCATATAAAGCGTTTTTGTACATGATGCACTGTTTATTCATCAATTGCCTTTTATGCTCATCAAAAATAAACTCTAAATAAATTTAGTGGGTTTTTTTGTCATTTAACTAACTGGTTCTTTATGATGTTTTACTGAGCTGGGATTTCAGAACATTGATGCACTATTTATCTAAGCATAGAATTTATCTGAACCACCATCCGATGCAAACCAAACCAAACCATGATTGGTACATCTGATGCCAAACCAAACCAAACCATGATTGGTACCAGTTGTATAATCAAATGACCACATATAGAAATCAAATATTTCTAGACAGTTGGATAATGACTGGCATGGTCGGTTTGGTGTTTATGGCACAGAAATATATAAAGGCACAGAAGGTTGTATCAAGACAATTGGCACAAGATAAAAGTGTCTCATCCAACAAGGGCTGATCCAATGATTTGATTTGATCGCACACCCATCTTGTCATAATCGAGCCTGCTAACCACTGGGTCATAACAGCTCCAGTGGTTCAGTAAACATAATTCTTGAATAATTCAGGTGGCTTTGCCCTGCTTACAAAGGAAACACAGCACACCTCGAAAAAGCAGATCACCAGCCTCAAACTAGAGTCCAGTCTTTGTTGTACACAGCAACTTAACAAGCTTGCAAGCTTGATGACAACACAATATACTCAATGTGAGTGAATAAATGCCTATTCAGTGTTATTATGACAATTTCAAATAAAATGGCTTGATACTCAGCAAATGTTAGAATCAACAACTAATATGTTTTAGTAAAACCAGAAATGATAATTACATCCCTCTGGTCATTTTGCCAATGTACTACTAGTCTTGAGCTAACCTTACTGTGCAGAAACCATTATTTTCTAATCAGACTTACCATGACTTTTGACTGCATCATCTATAGATTTCTTGATTAAATGCAAGTCATCTACAAAGTTTGGTCTAAAAACTTATTCCAGAAGAAAAGTTACAATGCAAAGCCCTTTTTTAAATTTCAGAATTGTCTTAACCTTTGACCCTAAAAAATGAGTAGGCCTCGTCCATACCTCAATTACAATCCCTCCACAAACTTTAGTCAGGATGCATGTCTACAACTTGACTTGTCAAGTAAAAACCATTTATCTTCTCTTAGCCAGTGACGACATTTGGACCTTAAAATCTATAAACATGAAAAAAAAACTTTTCCTCATTTAGTCAGTGACCTTGACTTTTGAACTCAAAATCAAGTCTTCTTTCCGATGTAATGTTAAACAAATGCAGTTGCATCAGAAGTTAAGTTATCGGGTGGAAAAAATGGTTAATGGACGGATAGAATGCAGTGTACAAAAATATTGACACATAAACAGACATAAAACAGATGAATTTTACTTGCTACTGATGTAGACAACAGAAAATTGCAACAGCTGGCACAAATGTAATAGATAAAACACTGAAAAAATGTTGGTCAGAATTAAAGTGTTTATTAACAACAGTTAATTCATGAAAATGATGCAAAAACATGATCTGTAAAGCCAACTTACTGTCATATAATGCAATTAACAAAAACAGTTTTTATATATAAACTTGTGCTTGTAACACATAACAACAACTTGATGATGCTTCATGCAAAATAACATACTGTCACATTATGTAAAAGCACGAATCGGTCCTTTTAGACGTGTCGTATTTTGACAAAATAGAACACTATTCGTATAATGGGTTAACGTTTAGAAACTCCCAAGTTGCATGATTTAAGGTGAATCTGGGAATAAATCTTGCTTACGTTAGTGTTCAGTAAATGAAAGTCATTCCTGCTGATTAAAATATAACTTAATGATTAAAGAATGCTTTATGTTTGCTATAATTTTAAAACTGTCAAGTTTTGCAAGATGGGATTTTAGGATACCTATGCTTCAGATCTATCTAAACTTAATTTATATAACACAGTCGCAATATATCAAGACCCCTAAATGTCACTGGACATTTTAAAAACTTGTATGACTGAATCATACCATATTCATTTGTAAATACTATCCACTTGATGGTGAACACAGTAGACCCATATCGATTGCCACATAATCCCCAGACAGCTCTATACTGTAAAGTCTACTTATAATTCGAAGTAAAATGCATTGTCCGTGATCTGCAAAGCTTTACATGATGGCAGATCTGGGTCTATGCTGTTTAGGGTGTGCAGTTAGGTGTGCATTATACATGGATGTGTGTGGTATACAGTTAAATGTTTAGTATTACAGTACCGGTGTTCATTTCGATGGTAATTATGCATACAAGATTTTTTTGTGAGTAGCAAATGCCTTAGTAATACCAGCTATACAATCTATTTGCAAAGTAATAACTTGGAAAAGTGAAGCCTGGTAGGACTAAATTTCTTACGGTTTATGCAGAAAACAAAATTACGATGGAAGCATTAATGTTGGAATGCAAGTGGTATTCAGGCTCTCAGCACATGCTATGTCATGTTCTTGGTCTGGCTATCTTCTGGGATAACCCCTAAAATTAATCTCTGAAATGGCTGCCGTTTTTGTGCCAACCCTAATTATTTTGCAGAATGAACTTAATGTAATTATGGATACAGTTTCTGAAAGCGATCATTTTAACTGGAAAATATTAAAACTTAAATGTTCTAAGATTGTTTACTAACTGAAATAATGATTGTTTTCTATATTAAAACACACCGATATAATCTCATCTTGACATGCTATAAGGTCAGACAATGATATTAAGATGATTTTAGAAATGCCTACTGGAATCATAATGAGCCTCTGAGAGCTGGGACAAAACAATCAACACCCTCATCACACTTTATGCAAGCTTCTAATGAACTTTATAAGGCAACAGATTATTAGGTGGTACTGAAACAGGAAATATACCAAAATTATTCAGATTTTGGCCCCATATTTTGGCCCCTTTCAATATGATAGATGTCAACTTTAGAGCATAGGCTAAATTAGAATAATTACAGTATCTTTCGTCGACACCGTTGTAAAGGCATTCTATACCAATCTAACATATTTTTCACACTATGTATCTTCATATAGAGGCCTTTTAATCAATTAAAATGACTTGCGATGAAAAGCACATTAAAAAATTAAAAAGTCAGTAATAACGATGAATGATTCTACATATTAATAATATAAATGTATCAAACTCTGGATAAGTAAATTACCAAACCATATATTTATGAAAGTCTGCATATGTAACATTCTTCATGACAATTAAATTTTTTAATGAATCTCTATTTTTTCCATCATTTTAAAAGAAAAGCTCGAAAATGAATAAAGAGCAAGGTGATTATCTGACCCTTTTATTACATTTAAGATATCCCAATAAAAATATATGGCTTTACTTGCTTTCCTACAAGGTCTGCCACAAGCCTGTCTCCCCACAATGTTTCCAGCAAAAGCCTGCTAATTCTTTCAGTATTACTTTTCTTGTGTATATTTCTTGTACACCAGATGCATTCTTCCCATTATAGTCGGATCTCAATTTTCAATGCTATTTAATGTATCTCATTTTAACAGTATATGCAAGTCACATTGTTAGATATATACTACTGTGTACACTTTCTTGAAAATCAAATCAAACTGCAAACAACAAAGATCCTAATCTACCATGATAGCATACTGCTCCAACAGACCAGTATATATGCTGTTTGTTCTACTGATTACTCCTAACAAACTGCACTGACTCAGACCTGCCAGCACATCATGAGACAGCATATCTGTGTCTGTACAGTTTGCAGTTGGACTGGACTTATAAGCAGCATATATCCTGGTCTGTTGGAGCAGTATGCTATCATGGTAGATCAGGGTCTTTGTTGTTTGCAGTTTGATTTGATTTACTAGAAAGTATACACAGTAGTGCATTTCTTTTCCTGACAAACCACTTCCTATGGACCCTTACTATTACTTGAAAGTGCAGCCATTGGCAAGTTTCAAAAAGCAAATGCACCAATTATACAATGTAACTTATTGGTAAATCAACCATTTCGACACTTGAAATGATCTCTGAGAAGTTTGTGATTTTTACACAAATTGTTCTCTCTGAAAAATACAATTCTTTCAGAGTCCCTACTACAATGTAATGAATGATTTTATGTCCACAGGAATAAATATATACAGACATACAGCTGAATTAGGTAATCCATTTTAATGGATGTATCCCTCTTCGTCTGTAAGTGCATGTCCACAAGTTTTAGATTAGAAAACGTCTTTCTCTACTGTAATACCATATATACTCATGTACAAGTCAGATCCAACTCAAATCTGCACAGGCCCAGATATGCTGTTACATAATGCACCAGCACATCTCGGTGTATGCAGTTTGTTAGGAGTATTCAGTAGAACGAACAAAATCAGACCCAAATCTTCCAGCACGTTATGAGACGACAGATAAGGGTCTATGCTGTTTGCAACTGTATTCGACTTGTACACAAGCACATACAGTATACGGAGTTCTTCAGGTAGGGAAATGTCCTCAGTTCCCGTTCTCTATCTGCTGCTTTGGGATAACTCCCACGGTATTTCACATTTGTTTGGGTCATCCAGGGATGCCTCTAAGAACTTCTAAAATCAGACTTTGCAGTTGACAATGGCTGAACTCCCCTTTTATCATGAGAATCTGAAATGAAAAAATTTCCACTTTACCATCATCATAATAAAATAATTACTGATCCTGTTAAACTCACACAAAAACCAGTTCAGTTTGTAATTCAACATTTATTATTCATTAGCATGAACTCTGTCATTAGCATCAACTCTGAACAATAACAACTGTATTTCACACACAAACTCACATAAAGTTGAATGTTCATGTTCATTTTCTGATCTGAGTCATCATCAGATACAAGCCCATTAGGAAAAGTCTCGGGCCTTCTGTTCCTTGATCCAGTAGCATGCCTTTCCAGGGTCATACATCAGTCGTTCGTATTTATTTTCCCAGCATTTCTGTACTTTCTTATTCTCTTCTATCATATATGTATTGTATCTAACTGCTTACAAGTCCTGCTGCAAACTGCATAAACCTAAATCTCTGCCATCACATAATGCAATGGCAGATTTAGGTCTGTGCAGTTTGATAGGAGTAATCTGTAAAACGAACAAAACAGACCCAGATCTGCAGGTGCATTATGCTACAGAAAATCAGGATCTTTTTGAAAGTATTTGGTCATGAAAAGAGAAAACATGATCTCAGTATCATTAAATATATAGAAAGATTACTCATGAATTTCTCTACATCCCCTACCAATGGAAACTACAGAAGTATCGGTATAGTATTAACATAATGTGGAATGGACTACTGAAACAAAGTACACCACTTCCTGGATAATTTGTGCCCTGACAACTCACAAACCCACTTAAAACACGGGGTCAGGTGTGGATCCCATTTTTTGTTACCAAAAAATACCCCTAAAATTGATCCCTATTTCTTTAACTTGAAGAAAATCACAATCAAAATTGGTAACTGAAACGTTGATATATCGCTCATTTTATGGTTGAAAACGGTAGATAGGACCTGGAAATTTTAATCAACATTTTGAAATTATCAACTTTTAATAAGAAGTAATATAATTGGTTACATTTTCTTTCCAAACGACATTTTTAGTACACCATAATTAAAGATATTCAAGGAAATTTCGATCAGTGAAAATGTCACACCTAGTTTAGGCAGTACATTAATATTTAAATGCCAATTAAATAATTTTTATTAAGTGAAATTTGTGTTTTAATTCTATCTTTTTGTTCCTCTTAAGTGTAATCATCATAAATGCAATGTGTATTTAACTGTAAAATCTGTCAATCTACCGTAACAGCTATGTCCGCAAGCCTTTCTCTTAAAACCTAATTAAGTGCCAACTGTGTTTTGGTAAATGACTTGCAGAAGTATTTGTAGTGGTAAAACGAGGATTCAGTCATTAAACAGCCCCGTTCCCTATCGCCCCCCCCCCAAAGTTTTCTCGATGTAAGCTCATTTTTCCAAGTTTTGAAGGTTCCTCTGTAACTCGTGCCCTCACTTATAGTGCAGTCTATGTTTGTGGACCCCGTTGTGTGCGAGTTATCGAGGGAGAGGTGTACCATGATAAACTGGTATACCAGCAATACCATGCACTTATCTGATGGCATATTGGAAGATTTGTCAAATTCTATTCACAGTTTTGAAGAAGTTACTCAGAGTTTTTCTATATTTAGTATTGGTGGTCATATTTGCTAGCGAATCAGCATCAGTTATAAAAATATTACAGCCCTCTACATCAGGATGCTGTTAAATTTGGTCCAATTGTTTTTTGCAGGATTTTTTGCTATGTCATCCAAAGGGTTTTATAATCTTACTAAAGGTGGCCATGTTTTATAGTGGCTTGGCTTCAGTTGTAAAAAAAAAAAAAAAAATTAAAGGTCTTAATGCCAGGATACTTTCTGTCAAAATGGTCAAATTCTGTCAAATATGGTCGAATTCTGTCAAATATGGTCAAATTCTCTTCAGCAGATATGGAATGGAGGCTGTACAAATATGAAAGGTCTTCATACAGGGATTCTTCCTGTCATGTTTTTTTAAAAAATTCTATTCCATAGTTTTGGAGATCTCATTTAAAGTTTTTTCCTAGTTTAGTCACAACAGCAATATTTGATGGCAGACAAGCATTAGCTGTATCAATCTAAAAGCCATCAATGCCAGAACACTTTGTTCCAAATGTTACTGGTTTCCAAGAACCTGTTTAAATGTTTTTATATTTTTCGTAATGGTGACCATAATTTTAAAGGCAGGCTGGCACTACATACACGTTATGCTATAAACACGAATTTGTACTCCCAAACCCCCTGGCATGGTCATGTTTTAAAAAACACAATCTTCAGTAATCTTTCAAAAACAACAAAATCAAACAAAAAAAAACTCCACTTCAAAATATCCTAATAATGAGAGGCATGTATAAACAGTAAACAGAACTATCCTTGGGGCTGTCTATACAACAAACTGTCGTAGAGAGAATTTAAAGGTAAAGAGGTCAGGTATAAATAACCACCATTTCTTGTATTACTTAACTGGCTGACAATTGCTAGGGTGAGGTGTTAAGTCCTTGGAAGATTCCAGTGTGTAAGTCCATTGTGCTGATATTGCACAGGTAAAGTTTAGAAAGTGAAACAACCCAAAAAGTTATAAATCATAGAGATGCTAGATGTGTGCTGAAGAATCGAAGTTATTACAATTACTGCCTTGAAAGAAAAAATTTAAGCCATCTATATTAAATATTACTGGCAAGTTTATGAACTTTGTGTGATGTTTTTTTTAAAGTCGGATTTTACTCCACAAGTAAAATACAAAGATCGCTTGTTTCAACTGACCAAATAGTGTTCAAGTGTTAGTTGGCATTACATACTAAGGGAGGCAACTCATGAAATTTAACAGGTGTCGCTAGGACCACAAAATATCTGCTATACCTCTTTATATTCCTTTACAGTGGTAGGTACTTGCCATGATTTTCTTAGTGGTAGGTACTTGCCATGATTTTCTTATTAGTTATAAAAGCTGCTATGTTAAGGATGAAGTTAGGTTAAAAATGACGTTTATTTTTACCTTTAAATCTTTTGACTGCTCTTTTCCTCTCATCGGCATCATAATACCAAACTGTTATAGCGTATCTAGAAGCAGATTAAAACAAATGCTTAGAAAATACTGAATGAAAGCATAAAAACATTCAAAGTTGAGAAGGATGCTTTTTGTGACCAAATGGAGAATTATTCCACTAGAAGAATGACTGAATGGTGTTTAAGATGACCACCCAACTTTGATTCTATTTTTATTCTATTTTTATTTCCAAATTGGGGCAAAGACAGGCTACATAAAGTGAGTCGCAGCAACCTAAAGCCATGTCTGCTCAAGGCAAAACTAGGTGATAGTGTATTATATCCATGCAAATTACTGCTAGCAAGTCAGTTATTAACTTTTGAGTGCAGGTGTCATACTTTGGTAATGTGAGGTTATAAAAAGGTTTCTGAATTGCTGTGTGCATATACAATTAGTCAAGCAATATGAACACAGCAATCAAGCACAGGCTGGGCATAACCTCTATTTCCATTAAAGTTTTGTCATATAAAAGTAACAAACATAAGAGAATTTTGACTTCAGAAACCAAAATGGCCCAATGGCAGGCATGTAATCAAAGTACCCATGATACTGACAAAAATTTTTTTTTGTACACATTAATGATTAATCATCCAACAGCTTCAAAGTATTACTTAACCTATTTATCTAATCAATTTATCAATTGGGTCAAAATTACCACTGAATGGCCAGAAGCTCATCCAATCAAATACATGATCACTTCATCTCGCTCTTAATAAAGCTCACTGAATATCTTGGTGATATAAGACAATGTATAAAGACTCTGATAAAAAATACAGTTAAAGTGTTGACAAAAGCTCAGGCATTCAGATACAAGATCAGCGGCTCTCATTCATGACTGTATTCATTTACAATCTTCATAATTTAAGTCTAAATGTAAATTTATCAAGTTGAATCAAAATCAGATCAAAAATAAGGCTGCTGGAGTGGTAACGGGTCAATCAGATTCAAGATCACCTCATTAATATCTGTGAATCTCACACATTATCAAACTCATAAAAGATCTAGATCATATAAGACTATATCCCAGGTATGATTAAAACTGGTTCTGAAATATGGCCTCCTGAGAGATGCCAAGCTCAGCAAATCAGATGCAAGATATCCTCCTTAGCATGCATGGATCTCAATTAGTACCAAACCAATCTGAGGTCATGTTGAGAATTCTGTAGTATAATGCACTTTCATGGGGTACCAATATTCAAGATTGCCCTGAACCATGAATTTTAAGACAACAAAACAGCCATATATGATCATATGATAAAGAGCCTTGCCCCCCCACCACCACCATTTTTATTGTGTTTCAGTCCTTGAAATTAAGTTTGACACCTCAACATCATTTCTGAAATCTGGTTAAAAATAATTAGCTTTCATACATTTATTTTAACCTTTTAAAAAAAAAAAATAATTATAAAGCATTTTATATCTCAATGCACACGTATCTGTATGGTATTGAGCAGCTCTAATTTCCACTCATCACCTTTAATTGATACACTGTGAACTAAACAATGAAGGAAAGTAATGAGAAAAGCATAGGATATTCAAACACTGTTATTACTGAAAATGAAAAAGAATTAAAAACAATGATAGGATAAATGAAAATTAGATTTAATACTTATCAAATTGATTATTCATTCAAGTGAAACTGTTGTTGAAATATTTTAATTCTCGTGACAGCATATCTCATTATATCCATGTATGCTTATGCTTAATCCTAATGAACTACATGACTAAAATGCTAAAACTATTGCTTAAAGAACAATTACTAATGAAACACTGTGTATATACATTAATTACCACTAGTACTGAAGCATACTCTTCACTGATTTTCAGACACAACCACTAATCAACGTCATGCCAATCAATTCTGCTGGTACATACAAACATCTGTCAGGTAAATAATATTGAAATTTTCAAATTAAGCAAGTCCAGCATTCTCAAAGTAGCTGATAATTAGGCCAGACCTTTCCAACGTTTTAATGTAAGCCACAATTATCTATCATGAATGAATCAGCTGCACTAACATGGTTTTAAAGTAAAGTCTAGTGGCTTAAGTTCCTTTGTAGATGAGGTGATTTCAAACAAAAGAGTGATTCCTTTCTTTTGTCAATTTAATGAGCATGTTCATAATTTGAACACATCCAATGTTGACACTGCTTTCTAACTGCTTTGAGCAAGGGGCAGTTGGTGATGTCTTTTTGGTTCTCATGTGGGATGATGACATTAACCAAACCAACAGGGATCTAAGTCGATTTTTCCACACTTAGGCCACAATGTTAATGTCATGATGATCAGAAAGTAATTGATGATGCAACTTTATGGACAGTGTTTTACGGAAAAGATCATACACATGTACTTTAATAAGAGACTAGTATCTTAGATTTGTTGATTGTGTCAGCTGCCTTCAATGTTTTTGTGTAACTGACATATCTTGACAGGTGTGTGATTTGTGTTCATATAGTGGGTATTACTGCTTTAATCACTGAAGTGGCTATCAACTATTGTTGTCATAGTTTTGTTCTTTTGTATTCTTAGTTTTGGTGTATCTGAAATGGTTTATTCATGAAACACGCAAATGCTGACAGGCAAAACCATTAATCTATGTACCCACGAAAATGGCTTTTCTTTTCAAAACCATGAAAATTAAGATTCATGAATGATACAACAGTATAAGCCCTTTTATTCCAAGTACAGTATGGTCGAAATCTGCTCAGAAATAATGTCTTCTTTGAGGTAAAAGTCCGCTCTTGTTCATTCAACTTATTGAACGTCACGACAATATTCGACTTGTGATCAAAATCTGATCAGAATTATGGCCTGCATGGTGTTGCAAGCTCAACCAATCAAAAGCAAGGTCACTCTCTCAATGGAGTTCACTCACTGCCAAAGCTGGGGGTGGGGGTGTTTACAGTACAATATAAATCTTTTGTAAGGGCATCTTCACAACCAAACGGTCACTGAAGTGCAGATGACCCTAGCAGCCACTCCCATCATTGCTAATGCCATACAAACTGAATGATTTTTTTAAAAGTGCCCTGGCAACCCCTTCAATGATGTGATAGCATTATTAATCTGATTGATAACAGTCTGTTCAGCAGCTGCTTTGATTGTTAATTTGCAGTTTTCGTTCTTTGCTAGCTCTTTGGCAGCTTTCCTAGCAAAGGCAGTCCAATGTTTGCACATATCAGCCTTGACAGGTTTGTTGTTGATGGAAACATCCAGTGTCTGGATTTGTTTTATATACATCCTCTGGAATTACAGCAGGGACAACATTTCCCTTTTTTTAGTATGGTATGGTGGGTTCTACAGGAAACCACGAAAAGGAGCAATCTCTCTTTTTGGGCATGTTTATACTTCTTGTATCCACAGTAACATCAGTGCCTAAAGCATCTAGGCTTTTTCCTACTAAGTTACAACCCAGTTATTTGGTATTTTGATGCCTTTTAACTCCTGAACATCTCTAATATAATTACTGGCAGCAGTACTGCTGCTGACACAGCAGCTACTATGGTATGAGGTTTTTTTTTTAGCTCCTCTTGTGTGAATGTAAACAGATTTAGCTCCTTTTTCTCCAACATTTTGTGAAGGTCAAGGTCAAAATACATAGATGTTTCATCGCAGTTTATTATAATCAATATCTTTAATGTCATCCCCATCTTGTTTCTCCATTATAAATTCTTGGAATGAGGACATTTTCTCTTCCAGCTTTTCGCACTAGGCTGCATCATTTCATGAATGAAGAGGACCATGCACGTCTTGCTTTAAAGCATGTCCATAGGCAGAACATACACATGGGACACAACTCCAGGTTACATAGCTTTTTATACTGGACTTCAAAAATTTCTAAAAAACTCACTAGCCCCATCAGACAAGTACCAAAAAATTTTACGCGCCCAATATAATCTTTAAGTAACCCAGCTATTAAAGAAATATAAAAGCGGATAATATTAATAAACTAAATTCAATTGTGTAAATGGTTGTTTTCTGGAACTTATTCTGTGACCTTTCTAAAACCAGCTGTAAGTGATTACAAACAAAGACCAGTCTACTCTATCTCTGGTAAGTGCTTATTAGTACTGAAGAGTAAGCATAGAATGCTTGTTATGAGCTTGATCAAGCATTAAATAAGGACTTTTAATAAACAATGTCAACAAAATTCTCAACAGAAGATCATTTTCATTAAAAAGAAACATTGGTCAGCCCTGAATCTGCACCTCCATGATCGGAAGAGTGATCACAAAACTTGAATTTTGGAAATTTTCACAACCCTTTCAAGATGGGCAAGTGAATTTTCATCCCCAAATACATAAGTATTCCACTCCTACTAAGCTATTCCACAAAAACAATATTTTTTTTAAAAGTATTTCATGAACAGAAATAATCATTCTATTGTCAGCAACATTATATTGTGAAAATATCTGTTATTCACATATAAAGTGTTCTCACATCATTGGTGCAAAAGTAGCTTGTATCTTTTCATCGTGCATACCTAGTTCTAATTGCTGGTTGCACTTCATGGGGATTCCTCCTGTCTGACCAGAAAAACAACAACCTGTCAAACTTGGGCTCAACATTGGCAACTCTGTTCTGACCTTCAGGAAAAATTCTCAGCAATCCACCATGAGTCTAAAATAAGACAGAAAATAACCAAATCACTTATAGTATTATGTACAAAAAAATGTTATAGTTTTTTGGCAACACTGTAACCTTTGATGCCCTTTGAAGCTGTCAGTTTCTACAGTTTTTCCGATTATCTCCAAAAAGTACGGTTTTGGGTAATATAGTGACCTCTGACCTCTCAATTCCTACAGTACCGGTTATGTGTTCTTTGCTTTTACCACATTAAAACCTAACAATGATTCTTGTGAACCTAAACAACACTGAACAAGCTTAAATCCATTTCATTGCCATCAAATACAAGATTGAAATTAGCATCCATATTCGATGGCACATCAACAATAATGAAAGGCCCCTTATGCCAGGTTGCTTTGTGTCAATGTTGGTTAAATTTTGTTCAGTAGCAGTTGTTTGGGGGAGTTGGGGGTTGGTTGTTTTGTTTTTTTAAAGATGTTTGTTTAAATATTTTTCTGTTTTAACTATTAGCAGTCATATTTTATGGTGAAACATCACTGCTTGCATAAATCTGAAAGAGTTCTGGCGCTAGGACACTTTCTGTCAAATTTGTTAAAAGTATGTAAAGTGGCATTTTAAAATTAGTTCTTAATGGGTTTTGTATTTGTAACAAATGTGACCATATCTGATGGTAAACTTGCATCATCTGTACAAATTTCAAAGCCCTTTTATTACCTGAATGCTTTTGGCTGGGTAGTCCTTGAGAAGTGATGTTGAAAGTTTTTGTTCTGTGTTTAGTAACTGCAGTTATATTTGACGACGGACAGAAGAAGCTTAGCCACACTAGGGTGAAGTTATTTTACTCTCACATAAATTTCTTTCAGCATCTGCAAAGCTCTTATTATGTGCCGAAACTGCTTCAAATCTGTAAATTACATTTATTTTTGTTTTGTTTAAGTTTTCATATAAATCTTTGGTTTAAAACAGTGCATCATTATCATCCATTATCCTTATTCCATCACCCAAAAGCTCGTCCATTATCCTTGTTCCATTATCCAAAAGTAATTCCTTTATTGTTTTATTTTGCAACTTCTCTTTCTGAATTGAAAAAATTATTTTCAATGGGGTTTTTTTCCCTCCAAATTCATACAATCTTGATTAGGATCTTATCACTGCCTGCCTTACAAGTTTGTTTTTTTGGGGGTTTTTTGGGGGGGGGGTTGTTGGTTTTTTTGTTGGGTTTTTTTGGTTCTTTTTTCCCCTCGAACTTCTAGTAAAACTTGTTTTGGTCAAGTTATTTTGGTTTACTAAGATATACCAAGCCATACTTTTATCGTCCATATTTTTTTATTTTTTTTTCTTCTTTTTTTCTTCTTGTTTGTCATTGTCTATGAGAACTGTATTGTTTCAGATCTAAATTTCACTTCCAGAATTGCAAAAAAGCAGTTGATGATCACGTTAGCTTCACCAGAAGTTAGTCACACTATCTGCATCACGATAGTACTCCCCACTATACTGACTCGGCATATATTGCTCTAAATCAATACAAAGTCAGTGGCGTCACTAGGGAGGTGCGGGGGGGGGGTGCGGACCGCACCGGGTGACACCATCAGAGGGGGTGACACCAAAATGTCTATAAAATTTTTGAATTTTTGTGCTGGAAGGAGGTCCTTGGTGGTGACACCATGAGTTACTGCACTGGGTGACACCAACCCTAGTGACGCCACTGTATACGGTATTCAGTTGGGTTTATTTAAACGTCTTGCACTGAATGTCCAATAACCTGGGCCTGTAAGCCACGACCATAAGGACAAAATCAGTAGTAACTGTTTAGTGATCTGTTTTGTTAGTATGAGCAACAGATAGATGATCCATAATGTAAAGGCCCCAGGCGGCCATGCGCTCATGGAGCTCACCTTTATAGATCGCCATGTTTGTCCGCGAGAGTTCCAATCTCTGGCTCAACCAAGGTAGTTATGTGAGAGAGCTTGCCAGTTGCTTCCCTTGGGTCTGTGGTTCTTCCCGGTGCTTTGTCGACGTCTTTCACCACCGCCATGTATTGTCGTTAAACCCACAACAACAACAACAATGCAAAATTTAAAAACATGTCGTCAAAAATTAGGAAATAATATACTCTGCTCTGTCTGATTGGATTTGGCTGCCGGCAAGTAAATAATCTACTATGTGAATTATATATACTCTATAACTGAATTCATTATTCGTGTCCTGGGTTGCCGTTTAAGCCATAGATTTTGTACCATGTCTAATACTGTATTGTAAAGTTCAATGTCATGTACAGCATTTTAGTCACCACTCCCATGCTTGTGGCATTGAATCTCAAGCGTGTCAAAGTAATGTGTCAAGTTTAATCTGAATAATATTCATCACCACTCCAACTTCGGAACATAGGATCTCACGGTGTAAAATTTATGTGTCAAGTTCGATGGCCTGAACATCATTCCATCCACCACAAATGATAACAAATTATTAATTATTACAATGAGTAATATTTGTTTCATTTTTTTTCAGAACAAAATGCCCAAGTGGGCACGATATCACTCAACTGTCTTGCATACCAAAACAGTAGACCATTTCACTAATCAGGGTTATGTAGTACTGTAAAAACACAACCTAAGTAAACTATCTCCCTAACAGTATATCATGTTCATCTGACCTCTTTTACTATCTCCTTATAAAAATGTGTTCTAAAAAGTATTGACATAATCGACATGCAGAATCTGCAGCTTATACTCGTCCAAGATCTTAGTAATATAAACCCATATACCGAGTTTTACAGAAACTGGATGAGAAATATGGTTTCAGACGTCTCTTGACCTTGAGAGGTAACAAGCTTAGCCAATCAGAAGCAAGATATCTCATCAATATGCGCTCATCTCACTTATTATACCGCCTATTGATGACAATGATGACACAAGCTTTTTTGTCGTTAACTCCAGTGCCGGATTACCAAATAGGCAGAGTAGGCACCGGCCTATGGGCCCCACGCTTTTTAGGGCTTGATTTGATCTTGACGTATTAGGAGATAATTTGCCGGGGGGCCAGATTTCGACTGCCTAAGGGCCTCCACAGGGTTTAATCCAGCTCTGGTTAACTATGTTTATATAGAGGAAACAAGTTCAGTCAATCAGATACAATGTTACGTCAGTAACATGCGACTATCTTGCTCCTAATCAAACTCCTCGAACATCTCAATATAACTATTTAACAGGTTTTATTAAAAAAAAAAAAAGAATCCTATCAGAAAAATAGCTGCTATATTATTGACAATCTCTGTCAAGCTGATTCGAGGTCGCATCAAATAATGTATAAACTTCAGTCGCAACCATATGCAACCAAAGATCATGATGACAGGCCTATTTACCAAGTACAGGTGCACTAAAACTCATGGTTATCACCATTGTGCCCCATAAAAATTGGCTAGTGTAATTTTATTTCGATTAATGTATCTTTCCTAACAAACATTTCAAACTTTGAACGAAAATCAAAATTATTTCTACAACAAATAGCAACACCAACATTACTGTTAACATGTAAGATTAATGCCTACAAAACAAAACAACCTCTGTATAACCGTTCTGCATCAGTGGGGTGTTTTTTTTTTTATTAATCTCAGCATTAATGTTTTTCATGTAAACATATAATGGAAACAAAAGTTTGCTTAATCCTGTCGAAAATATCTCTTCTCTTCAAGACGTCCACATTGCATTTTATTGATTATATAAAGTATACTCGTGAAATGTTTTATATAATCTCCACACCAGAACAACTTCTTCTTGTATTTTCTACAAAGTAAATTGTTCGAAAACTGACCAAAAACGAGATCTCGTTGCCGCGATATTTGAAGGTCACAAGGAGGATGGCCGCAAAGCCAACTGGAACTGCAAAATTTGTATTCATTAGCCATAATTTTTGTGTCATGTTAGTTTACGTTTCAAATACAACAATCTGACTGAAAATAGGTGTCACTGCCACAAAATGAAAGAGATATATTTTGTTAATCGTAGCTGCAATAAAAAAAGAACTGACAATAAAATGGATCTTGCTCGCTTGCTGACAGTTCAACATATATGGATTCGTCGACCTTGTACGGTCATTTTTTTTTTTTTTTTTCTGGTTTGTTTTCTTTCAATAAATATTCGACCTAACACGGCAATATACCTCTCGTTTTCAATATAAACAATTTAGTGGCATGACTGTTCGTTATTATTTATTATCTAAATATAATGATGGCACAAAGGGTGACCCTTGAAATTTCCTTTTGTTTCTAAACACTCGCATACTTCCGTCAGTTTCCGCATATTCCCGTAAGTTTTTAATTCAAAACTGATACAATCTTTGTGAAAAAAATGATACAAAGCAAAAATAAGAAATCTGTTCTGTCTATGAATCATTGTCAACAATATCATGCTTGTATACTTGAACTGTTTACGTAACCTGCAGTATCTATTTTCTTCTGAAAGAACATGTTAAGAACATGTTGGATACGTTACTATTACTGCAAAATAATTTACTTCCTAAAAATTCCACTCATCAACTGAAATAAAAAGAATGAACGAAAGAAATCGTCCGGCGCATTTGCATGAAAAGTCGGCGAACAAAAAGAGCATACCGCGTTTCACACACACACACACACACACACACACACACACACACTATATATATATATATATATATATATATATATATATATATATATATATATATATATATATATATATAATGAATATGGTGGAAAATGAAATATGTTTAAAAAAACAAAAGTCGTTTATAGCCTTTTTTTTAATTTGCTGACAACAGGGTAAGATTAAGTCTGTGACACAGCACGGCACTATCACGAACATTAGGTTACCGTCCAAGCAGACTATTTACATACTAGAAAGATGTTTCCGATGCTGAAGAACACATTTTAACCGATGCTTTAAAACTTTTGGCTATAATAATGGACGATTTATATTTTTTCAAGTGAGTTCCAGCGATCACGGCATCGTCTTTTTGCTTTCAATGGGGTCAGAAATCGTTCCAATTTTTTTAAGTCCTTGCTGGCAAATTAGGGGCACAGCTGAATTTAAAATAATCACAGCCCGATGTTTAGTTGACTAAATTATTACCGATGCTATGAAAATATTTCACTCTAAAAAAAAAAAAAAAACACATTTAGGCGCTCTGAAGCCCCTCACACACACACACACACACACACACACACAAAACTCTACATGTTTATCGACAAAATTTTCATTTAATTCTCATAATTTACACAAATGAAAAGGTACACATGTATACAATGTATCTATGAAGTAGGCACCAACATCATATTTAAATCCACCTTGAAATGCACTGCGACATATATATTGGCCGTTCATTTGCAACACAGGGACTGGTATCGTTGCCAATAATTTACCTGCAAATTATAAATGTACTATATAATTCTGGGATTTACCAACAAATTATACATGTACTACATAATCCAAGGATTTACCAACAAATCATACGTGTACTATATAATCCTAAGACTGTACGATTTGCAGGTAAATTGTAAGCAACGACACCAGCCCCTGTGATATACATGTGAAGTCGGCGCACACGCAGCGTACTGCGTTTCAAACTATTATGTAATGGGAGTAACTATAAAAAGAATAAAATTCTACAAACTAATATGATGGAAAATTACATATCTTCAATAAAATAAGGCAGAAGTCGTTTGCAGCTGCTACGATTTACTAAAAACAGAGTAGAAAGCTTGCAACACAACAAACTGCAATATTGCGAACATAATTACAAAACTGTATCAAGATCTAAAACTTCTTTCATAACACACTGCTATATACAGTTTGGTTGAAATATTGTCCAATATTGAGGTGTATGAGCCAAAACAACCACATAAGAACCACAGACCCTAGGGGAGCTATATTGCAAGCTTTCTCACATACTCCACGTTGGTCGAGCCGGAGACTCGAACCACGCGGACAGACGTTGGTTGGTGATCTGTAAAGGCAAGCGTCTTTGACCACTCGGCCACCGGGGGCCCCACGTGTATGTATGTATGTATGTATGTATGTATGTATGTATGTATGTATGTAAACGCGGCTACACCTAATCATAGCCGAAGAAGAAAAAAAATGCAAAAACATCTCTTACCATTACATTCCAGTCCTTATTGAAATAGTAAATGCATGTGACACAACGTCCGTCTCCGTTTGGGTTGTCCACGTGCCTGAGAAATCCTGTAGTTTGACCCGGATAACACGCCACCATTGCCTGGAGAAAATTACCACCGTAAGAAAATTAAACAGAAAACTAAAAACTCTGTGTCTAAAGACCACAATTCCCACTTCATAAATCAGTTTTTGGAGAGTATGGTACAATAAACGTGTAAATAGAACGAACTGCCTTAAATAAAATATGTATTTCAGTTAATTCATCCGAGTAATTCCAACAAAAATCGGATACATCTGTATTATATAAAGTGTTATCAGAATCTTACACATGGAATTAGTTAAATGGATTAACTTAATCCTCGTTTTATTTTAGTAGTTACTCTAAGCAGATATTTATTACACCAGCCACTCCATATGCTCATGTATTCTGCAACGCCATCTCAGAAATCACAAACTCCCCCACCCCCCTTCAAGATCTGAACCCCGCTGTGCACTGAACATCGAAAACTTCGTCTTCCTTTTAGGTCTCCGTCATAGACAATTTCTATCACCCGTACCAACGCACGCAACCATGCACGCGCTAAGTATAAATTTCCATTATTTTACCACATGTATGAACAATAATCTCGTAATTAAATTCCTCTACTAACTGCTTAAATGGTTTTCTTTTCTTTTCTTATCAGACCTATTTTGAGATGCATCTTTCGTAGGCATTATTACTTTGGTCGGTAATAAATCATAGTGACAGATGTCACTCTAACACCACTCAAGACTTGCATTAAATATATGCAACGGAACCAAATCCAACAAACAAATCTTTTTTTCCCCACGTCTGATTATACATGTTTCGTGCTTCCAAGCTTTCTGTTTTAAGATTTCTTCCGTTCAAAAAACATTCTGTCCATTTAAGTACGTGTCAATGAATAGTAACAATAGAAAAATGACCCAATACTTGATTACACGTTTCAATACCTGGGTATCCATTCAATCTATTTACATTTTTTTTTTTAAAAAACAAAAAAAAACCGCACGCTTGAAGAAGGTTAATATACCATATTAACTAACTTTACAGTAAAATCAACGATTGTTTAACTTGTTTCTTCTATGTCTAAATTAACAGCACGATTCTATTTCGATAAACAAATAAAACTTCGAAAAAAGCATGCGACTGGTTCTGACGCGTACTCCTATGCTATACGGAACTCGTTCTTTCCGCCAATTCGGAACCACACGTGTAAAGTTTTGGGATGTATACGAAGTCTCCCTATGGCTGCAGATTAATCTACAACTTGGTCATTCTTCAACAACTGCTGTAACAGAGTAATCTTTACATTACTTTTTTTTTTTCAGACTGCACTCTGCAACATACAACATGCATGCAGTGTAGTGTCAAATATAAATGTTCATTATCGAATGAGATACACGCGCATGGGCGTCCGCAGATATTTTTCCGCCAGTGAGGATGGGTGTGACGGGAAGTCAAAATAAAAAGGGACGACTCTTCAAAGTGATACCAACACTGTCAAGGGTCAAAGGATATAATGTATCGGTCAGCTGGAATAATGTGCTCTGCCCATGAGAACACCATGGCCAAATTGAAATGAACAGTGTTTATCGGCCGTTCGCGTAACGTATTTTCTAGGTTATAGTCACTCTAACTTGGAGGAAGATTGAAGATGAAATAATGACTAAAGAGAATGCATATATAGGAATTCACAATCTGTTATTTCATCAATCATTTGTTAGTCTCCAAATAAAAATAATCCGGAAAACTCTGCTATTTATTATAATAAATGCTTATAGATAATGATTGGACACTAAAATGAAATCGAGATTAGGAACCCATCTGTTGCAGCCCATTTCTAATTAAATCAATTTGAAAACATCTAAATATTTTCATGAGTTACATGAGGACATGATCAAAAGTTTACTGCAATAATGAAAGCCTTTAAGGAAAATATGATAGTAAAAGACCTCAGCTAAAGCGTCAAATCTCGTTTTCATAACACTTAGAGGTGCGCAGTGTTCGGTTTACTGCGGTGTTTTTGTTTTCCGGTGGTACATATTACCGTATTTTTCGCTGCACTTGTACTTAGGTAGTTTCAGAAAGCGAGGAATATACCGAAATTATCGAGTAATATTGTTACGAATTTAATTACATTAACAGCACGTTTTCATTTTAAATTTTAAAAAAAATACTTGCTAAACAACTGTATTTGTCACAAACATAATTTTAATAATTATAAATATAAACATATCTATGATCCAATAATCACACGTTTGACGCGTTTCAGGTATGCCAACGTGGTGGCCAAATGGGATATCGTAAATGCTATTCAGGTCAATTCCCTATTTATGGTCCAATTTCGGACTTTATTGTATCCATACTGTAGCTAATACATTGTAGGAATCATTGTCAACATTTAATATTTTTATCAACATGTTCTCTGATGTCAGCGTAATGTCTTTCAAAGGGATGTCATCTACAGTTTAAGCTTGATCATCCCACTTTAGTTTACTGATTACAACTTACTGAACAATTAACATACGCATAACAAATTCATCCGCTATAAGATATTGACCATTCAACTTTCAGGGGTGTGGATGGATGCGATATTCTTTTTAGCTGAGATATTATATCTTCTTTTATCTCAAGAAAATTAATTTTTGTTCGATAATATAAAGGGCATATGATATTACTTTGCTAATACATCAGAGCAAGGTGTCTTTTCCGGCTATTGACGGACGGAACTTTTTTTTATGTGTTAGGCCGGCCCTTGTTCCAAATCATTCATGAAAATTCCACTTGATCCTATTTTGTAGTGAACTCTATCGCTTTCAAATAAGAATTTTTAAATCAGGGTGGAAGTCTCATATGGGGGTTCTTCAATTAGGGCTCGGCATTAAAGCTACGTCATCCATCATTTATATGTATAATGACAGGAATTTTCATAACTTTCAAAAATTCTGGCTTCCGCGACAGAAGAATTTTCATAAAGAAAAGGCACATAGTATGTATCGTATGCAAAAACTGAAGAGGCTGAGTCTGAGACCGATATTTTGTGCAATACATGTTAAACAGGCTTTAAATCTAAAAATAGCTTGATACCCTGATTACTCTCAGATTCTGATCTGATTCTGACGTCTGAGTTGGCAAATATCGAATCACTGACCAATCAAAAGTAAGAATTTTGAGTAGCGCGAGTTGGAAAATGTCGATATAATCTAGTGGCAGGCACAGTGCTCGTAAAAATCCGAGCCAAGAAAAAGTGACGTTATAAACTTAACCCGTATTTTCAAAACTTTATGAACACTGAACTGAAGCTTGAGGATCTAAAAAGTGTGTGTGTGTGTGTGTGTGTGTGTGTGTGTGTGCGCGCGCGCGCTCGGGATTTTTAACGTAGCTTCAACAATTTTTCAGTCATATCACTACGATGTCTAACGTTTGGCAGTTTATAGTGATGTCTAGCACTGGGGCATCATGCTGCAGAAATGTAGCATCATGGTCCCACCCAGTCACATTATCCTGATACCAGGCCAACCAGTCTTAACACTAACCTCTTAATGCTGAGCGCCAAGCGAGGCAGCTGCAAGTACCATTTTTTTATAAGTCTTTGGTATGACTCGTCCGGGGTTCGAACCCGAGGCGGACGCTCTAACCACCTAAGCCACCGGGGCAGTCCAAAACTTTAATTACTATGCATCTTTAGTTTGAATAAAGTTGGAATCGTATAGCTTCCAGACTGTTCTTAAATTTTGTCCCTCCAAATGCAGGACAAAATTTATAGATGAAGATGTGCTTTTAAGATGGGGTTTGGACTTCTACAAGTTTCAAATTTACGGGACCAGTATTTGACACACGGAGTAAGCATGTACTTTCGCAAACATAAATATCAACCTCTGCATCATACTTTTCTAACATATAATCACGGCAAGTTATTAACTTGGTGATAGCAGAGTGGACAAAAATTTATTCCAAAATGGGCGAGCTTCAAGAACTTTTTTTCTAGCGCATGTGTATAGAAGTGATTAAATTGGTTATACAGTTACGTGGACATGATTTTGTTTCAAATGGGCGTGCTTAAACGACTTTTTTTTCTGAGCAAGTACATATAACGTCCAGCGTGTTATCTGATTAGGCTCGTGGTTTTATGTTCCCTCGCGATAAGTGCTTTCTGTGCTGGTTGCCAACAGCCTACGTGAACAATATGGTTTGTTGGTTTACGATACATCAATACAAGCTGGCTAATTTAGGCGTTGTGAACGAAACACCTGCAAGTGATATATTTCTTTCCCGTTCGAGTCAAAACGAAACAACCATAAAACAAGCTTGTAAAAATATTTGGGCACACGATTCAAGTTCGGTGACCAAGTTAGCAATAGCTTTTTGAGTTAGTGGGAACAACTATCTTAAAAAAAAAAAAAATCATGCATAAAAAAAAAAAACGATTTAAGCACGAAAAATTCTTGTCACATATTTGGATTCCTTTCAGAAAGGCAGCACACCTGTAAATAGAATAGGTCGCATTTTGCGTTGCTACTGCGAGCACGTAGGCACATTCAAGTACTTTCTCATGAAAGTATTGTTGGCGTACACCTCTGTACTTAAGGTGTAGTGTGAACAGCAAAAATAATTTTAAAAAATACCCGTCAAATGATCAAATGCCAATCCAATGGTCATTTTTTTTTTTTTTTCTTCAGAAGCACGTGTAATGCGTTAAATCGATAAGACCTTGAACAGTTCCAAGTGTGGGATTTTAAAAAAGCCCGTTTACATAAGCGACATCTGAGCTGCATTTGCACTCTCTAAATCTGGCTAATTTATGTCATAGGGTTTTATTGTTTTAACATGAAAGTAACGGACCATAGATCATTTGGTTTGTTTCTTTTCGGGTTTTAGTCCATATTTTCAGCACACGATAGGCTATATATTGCGACGAGTATATCTGGTAGAGGAAGAACTATGAGGGAAAAAAAACCTGGAAGCACCGTCGACCCACGAGAAACCACTGGCAAGCTTTCTCACATACCGACGTTGGCCGAGTTGAAATTCGAACCCACTCAGTCAGAGGCGAGATGTTGATGATCTTGTAACGGCAAACGCCTTAGATCACGCACCCACCCGTGGCCAAAAGTACAAGTCACCATACGGAGAGTATGATCACGTTCGTAAATAGATCATATTTGATAACCGCCATTATTTTTCAGTTCCTTTTATTATTTTTCTTCACAGAAATATGGCTCTAAAGTATTAAGAAATTTATGGATGTCTAACGTTTAAAATAATTTTAATATACACTTCTCTAACTTACGAAAATAATTATTTCCAATAGAAAGGAACATTATAAATATCATGCGACAGACCCCTTATAAAATGGTAGCAATACCGATTTTGCTTTTATTCCGAAAAACAAGTTGTATCACAAAACCACATCGTGCATCCTCAGATCATCACTACTGTAGTGAAGTCCATGTCCGTCTGACACGGTCGACATCAATCGAGTCCTTTCACGCCGCGATGAACAGGGGCGGAGTCCATTGTAGATTTACCATCTTGAACGAACACATCATGTTTGCAAAGTTTCTAGCCGGGTTTTTGTCTGTCAAACTCGTGCATTTAACTGAGCTTTTAAAGTAAAAGTGTATTTCACAATCGATTCCATGCTGCAAATCTGACGTTCAGGAGAGTTTACTTCCAAACACAGGCTTAGCCAATCTCTTTGGTGTGTGGGGGTGTGTGCAAATCGATATATTGCCAATACTGTGCTAAAAAGAACCGTTTAAAGTAACAAAATAAACAAAAGAACGTCATTCTGAAAACTCTGCAAACAAGATGTGTGAAGGGGTATTGCTCTAAGCCCTTAAATCGACAAAGTACTCACCACCTGCTTGTTCATCACTTCTTTATTAACAGGAGACTTACGTCGACCGAATCAGATTGATGTAGACAAATGCCAATCTGCCAATGTACGGTGTGTGACCTAACATTTCATCATCTTTTGACATTTGAATGAACATAAACATTAGTGACAGCGGTAACACGTTACAAGGAAATGACCGTGGGCATCCCAACAAACTGAAAACATGTTACATGGAAATGACCGTGGGCATCCAAACGCGACCGTGGGCATCCAAACAAACTGAAAACATGTTACATGGACATTGCTGTGGGCACCCAAACAAACTGAAAAGATGAAAATATTTTTTCCTGCAACTGAAAACATGTCTTCTACAGCACTGTAAATTTGGGTTATTCAAGAAACTAAAGTTTTATCTTCAATGTACACCCCTTTTAAAGTCTCTTTGTGCAACCTACACTGACTTGTTACCGAGTTTTATTAAGTGTGTAACATTTTCCTAATTTGGGCTTGGTGATCTCACTAACTGAAAAGCCCGTTCCGAAGACAAACTGAAAAGTATCAATCTGTAACTTGATTTTTACAAAATAAATGATTAAATGTAATTAGTGAGTGATTTTGTTTTATCGTCTCTCCTTCTGGGCCAAGTAAATTATTATGGTACAAGAAAATTCACGATGTGTTCTTCAAAAAAGCACAAGACTGATTAGTACAGAGAAATTATTTTACATCATAAAGGATATCATTTTGTGAAATATTGGGTTAGTCCAATCAAACTGTACTGTTGTAGATCAGAAAGGCATACCCAAATAGTACATATAATGAATCCAGTGGATGTGCGGTTTTATGCGTAAACTGTGGTACGGATCCTGTCGAACAGTGTACAGCGGTTTCTGCAGCGATTCTATCAATTGTATACAAAAGCATTTTGTTTACCGTAGCCTTCATCTATTTTTGTTTAAATATTTTGACTCTTACAAAGCCTGATGTTCTAAAAACTCAGCCAACAAACACCCCACTCCACCCCAACCAACAAATTTCTTAAGACGTTAGCGATGCCCCGAGTGGCCGAGTAGTCTAAAGCGCTCACCGTTACAGATCACTGCCATCTCACCTCTGTTTGCGTGGGTTCGAGACTCGGGCTCATCCAATGTGGGTACGTAAAAAAGCTTGCCAGTAGCTTCTCGTGGGTCGATGGTTCTTTCCGGGGTTTTCCCAGGTTCTTCCTCTACCATTTATACTGGCCACCATGTGTAGCCTATCTTGTGCTGAAAAATGGCGTTAAACCCTATAACAACAACAACGTTTAGCAACGACCCAAACATGCGAAAATTGAAGATTAGTCAGTCGTACAGGAGCTGTTGCCGAATACAAAAGAAAAACAACATCGCTCGTCTGGCAACATATTTTGCCGACATTCTCCAAGAAAGATGGAAAATTAATCGATAACCCTGCTGTCTGTGGGGAATGTAATGTAGAGGTGAAGTTCGCGGGTCTGATGACGAACTTGACTGCTCACTGTCCCATTCTAAAGTTTTCACCTACCCTCCCGGCAGCTTATACCTCCACACCCTTCAATTTAAAAGCATCAAGGATATAAAAAAGATCGCAACACTTACTCATTTGGTTCATCAATTTATAAATTCTAACCGGACTTCGACAGGGGGCTTCTAATACTGCTAACTCTTTGCGTTTCGATCCAAACTCTGGGAAACTACTCTTCAACGACACAGTATACTGCCATAGGGCTCTATCCTGGGTCCTCTCAAGTTTATAATATACATAAATGATCTTCCACTGTACATACATATGTAAATAATTCAGAAAGGGAAATACACTTACAGAAATAGAACTACATCTACAGGAAGACCGGAACTAGACCACCAAGTTAAGGTCATGTTTGAAAGAAAAATTCATTTTGCTAAGGCAAAATTCAAAACCCGTTTAAAAAGTAACTCTGGTGTGTCCAAATTATGGAATACCAATTCACTACAAATCAGAAATATGCAAACTTGAGCATGTCGCTATTCCAATTTTATGAACCAACACATTTAAATAATGATCAGTAAGTTTTAATATGGCTTTCCTATCAGCTGCTATTGCATCGTCCACAACTCAAGGAAGGTCTCTGTCCTGCTTGATTTTTATATTTTATTCATTAGGTGGTAGTCTGTTTAATATTTTATGTCTGTAAATATTTTAAAGACTTTGTAATACATTGCATTTCCTACTCAACAACGCCTACTGGGTTTATGTTGGAGACAGATGCATGGCCGTGTATAAAGTAAACAAAGTGCTGATCACGGGAGGGGGAGGGGGTAGTTTGTTTTTAAAATCTAACATGATGCATAATAAAGGGTGAGTAAAAATGTAACTATGTGTTTAGATGTTTTGTAAGTTGAAAATGTCCCAAGTTTTTTGTTGTTTTTTTTGGGGGGGGGGGTTAATACTTAAGAGCACATTTTCAGTAATAGATATATTTGTGTTCACCGTTTTGTTCTCTCTCTCTCTCTCTCTCTCTCTCTCTCTCTCTGTCTGAAAGATTATCAAAATATGTATGAAACCCCATTTATTATTATTATTATTATAAAAAGTATGAAAGACTATTTTTCTTCAACATTCCTATCAATAATATTATACACTTCGTATCTTGCCAACTCTGACACATCATACACCGTTCGATGTACATGTATGCTGCTTTACTGATTAAGTGTTAAGGCAAACTGCTACCTCAAAAAAAATGCAAGAATTATAATAGACCTTTAATTCTTCCAAGTTTTCATTTTTCAACTGATTAGTACCCACCTTCGTTCTGCCATTAATACTGTATTTATCCAGTCTATTTTGACACTGAATTATTACAGCATCCATGCAAGACACGAGAAAGTTAATGTTGCTACACCCATCTTCACTCCCATCCACCCATGTGATGATGTCACCACGAATAGACGTATTCGATGTGGTCATGTTTACTAACTGTCCCCTGGTCAACTTTCCCTTTTTATGAAGACCCTGTACTTCATTTAAAATGTCTGTTCCCTTAGATTCTCCGAGAAAATTGTCTACAACACATACACCGTAAGAATTCAAGCACTGAACAACATATTCCCCAAGTTCCTTATTTCTAGATTCTAAAATTTTTAGGTATGTTTGCCGAGTGTCAATTTCCCTATCTGTCTTGATGCCGTTATTCGGAGCCATCGTTTTACGTTTCAATGCAGAGTCCATGAAGTCAGGAGCGTGAAGTTTTGATTCCTCCGATTGCAGAATATAACGTTCCGAACTGCCTTCAGCAATAAGGCTTTCCGTAACTGTGTTTACACTCTCTGCCAGAATATTTTCAGGATTATTACTTTTATCCTCATCAGAACTTTTCGAATATGTTGCTAAACCTTCCCTCTGTCTGACATTTATAGTCGGATTCACCAACGTACCTGACTGAAACAAAGTTTCCACTGTTTTATCGATTGTATCGCCATGATCTGCATGAGTAATTTCACGTGGCGATGTTTTGAATGACTCCTTGCATCGCGCACCTTCAGCACGTATTACATCCGGGATAGTTTCCACATCTTGGCGTTTCATTTCG
This sequence comes from Megalonaias nervosa, assembly GCA_016617855.1. Classification (NCBI taxonomy): domain Eukaryota; kingdom Metazoa; phylum Mollusca; class Bivalvia; order Unionida; family Unionidae; genus Megalonaias; species Megalonaias nervosa. The sequence goes on from JAECUM010010160.1 coordinate 41,209, forward strand.
CCGTCGTAATTTTTTTGTGCAATGTCCATATATCCAATCCCCTGGGTTACAAAGTCATCTGCCAATTGCCACGGGGTCTTCGCATTTGAATCATCACAGGATACGCCTATTTTTGGCTTAGTTAAGTCGAACTTCTGCGCTTGTTCTTCATGGAAGTCATTATTATGTTGCTCTGCACGTGTTTGTTTACATCTTACTCTATGCTTCTTCCAGTGAGCTTTCTGATGTTCTTTGCAACAATACCAAGTACTTCTGCAGCCCCCACACAATAATAGATTCTCTAATGTCCCACAAAGTTCGCACTCCATAGTGTATGTTGATTGTGTCACGTACACCGTCAGACATGTATGTTATGACTTGCCAGGGATCGCTCATTATCTCCCGAATACCAAAAGGAGCACATAGGTATATATCGCATGTACAAATTGTAAACAAAACATTAAAAGTCAAACAAAGTAATAGTGAGCGTGGAGACAGCATTCCTAACCACTTATAACAGACTCATGTACAAAGAATTTTAAATCTAAATAGACGTGTAATTACCGTCAAAGCAAAGACAAGTCAACACGCCAAAGTAGGTACGGTGATGTGGAACTTGAAAAGATGAATACATTTCTCTCTCTCTCTCTCTATATATATATATATATATATATATATATATATATATATATATATATATATAGAATAATTCAATCAAATAAGAAGATGGTTTGTTGTTTTTTAACGGGACTTCCAAAACTTGAGCCTGTATCAAGCGAAGTAAATGGGCGCTTAGTGCCTTTCCTAAGGATACACCGAAGCAACCGATCAGGACTAGCATGGAAGTGTACTGAATCGGAAGCATAATTAAATGCAGATCATTACACAAACCGTAACTCACAATGTCATTTCATATTAGGCTAGGGAGCAGTAATATCGATTCGTGTAATCTCTCTCTCTCTCTCTCTCTCTCTCTCTCTCTCTGCGTTTACAGGTATGTACGTGCTCTCGTGTAAATTTGTAAACTAACTGCAAAATAGTAAGCCTGGTGTAAAATTAATATGCGCAATTGGAAACCTAGGATATTATCAATGGGATAATTGTACCTGTGTAACACTGAAATATTTATAAATATGTCATATGGTTATGAAACGAGAAATTAATGACGTTATATGCTTTAATTATTAATATAGTAAGTGTATTATTTCCATTGTTCAATATTTGTTGTTTTTTTACTAGACTTATAATGTGAAGGGTAAAAAATTATTTAAAACTTAGTCTTACAAATTTTTCTGTGAAATCCACGTGCATTTGTCGAAAAGAGGTTTTATACCTAATCAGTAGGAGTGTCTCTTCAGGTGAACACATTTTATCAAAATTGGAACGTTTTACATTGTATGTAATATTAAAAAATTAAGGGCCAGGAAACACATATTTTTCAACTATATGAAAAAGAATGCATAGAATGTATTTATGGCTCAATGAACGTAAGTCTAAAAATAGACTTTTCCCATATTCTCCACTTTCTTGTAAATTTATCATTTTATGACGATTTTTGTTAATTTCTTTTTTTAATAAAATCGTAATCTACAAAATAAATTTTCTTTCTTTTTTAATTTTCAAAGCAAAAGTCAACAATTAAATGCGTCTTTGCATGCTTATTTAACTCGTATCTTCGTGATTTTTTTGGGGGGGGTCTTTCGTTCGAAATTTTTAATTCAGTTTTCTTTTTCTTTTTCTTTTACATTTGTTTTGTGTTTTTTCTTCTTCTTTTCTCGTAAAATAAGAAACATTTGTAATCATCATCATCATCATCATCATCATCATCATCATCAATCCCTTAACCTAAGAGGTCGTTGGGGCACCACAGTTGACTTTACAACCAAATTCTCTCCATCTTTCCCTGTTCTCTACTGCCCTTTGGGAATCTCCAAACCCCATGCCTGTCCACTCCTTAATGTCGTCTTCCCACCTCTTTTTCTGTCTGCCTCTTCTTCTGCACCCTCTTGTAATACTTTACATTAAATATATATTTTAAAGTAAGTTTTAGCTCCACTGGCCATAGACCGGAGGAGCTATTGGGATTGTCTGTTGTCCATTATCTGACCGTCATTAGCACAAGTTTCACTATTCCTCATAAACTACTTAAACGATTACCATGAAACTCTACGTATGTGTCCATCCCATGGTCTGGTTGGTCTTAAATGAAAATGGCACCGTTCAGAAATCCATTATGGCCGCCACAATGGCTATCTTAACAAAAAATGTTATCGCTACTTCTCCTAAATTTATGGTCATATCGACATAGGGATTTCACTTAAATACTTCTTACGATGTCAAGTTGATTCTAATTGAAAATGGTACTGAATTTTTTCCAGTATGGCAGCCATAATAGCCATCTTGAAAATCTTGCTGTCACTCTTTAGCTGATTATTATCGAAACGGTGCTGATCTGACATCTAATATAACCGCCACGGCAGCCACCTTGTAGTCCTTGTCGCCTCGCCTCCTGAATGGAAAGTCATATCGACATGGGGTTTTCGCCAGAAGACTTCTTATAACGTTTACTTGGTCCAAAATTAAATTGGTGCTGGTCTGCTTTGTAATATGGCCACCACGGCCATATTGTTATTGCTGCTCATCGCAGATGGATGGTTATATTGACATGGCACTTTCACCAACATTGTATCGACATGGCGCTTTCACCATGAGACTTCTTATGATATCCAGTTTGTTCTAAATGAAAATGGTGCTGCTCGGACATCGAGTATAGCCACCATGGCAGCCATCTTTATTTTTTTAATTGCCATATTGGCATGGAGTTTTCACCAAAAGCTTCTTATGATATCCAATTAGTCCTAAATGAAAATAGTGCCGAACTTGTATCAAACATGGCTGCTACGACATTAATCTCGAAAATCTTAATATCGCTACTTCTTCTGAATGGATAGTTATATTTGTACCGGGTTTCCAAATAAAAGTCTTCTAATGACCTCTAGATTGTCCTAAATGAAAATACTGACCACCTTGTGTCCAATATGGCCGCCATGAAAGCTAATTTGAAAGTCTTGTTATCGCTGAAGAATATCATAAATGGTTTTTATTACTCAGCAGTGAGAAAGAATAAATATTTTATCCTAAATTCCTTCAAATTCTTTTGTATAGTTGAAAATCAATCCCTCCGAGAGACTCATACTGGAATTGTTTTATCGTTGATCAGTTGAATACTACTACTACTACTACTACTACTACTACTAATAATAATAATAATAATAATTATTATTATTATTATTATTATAGGACAAAGTCCATTTATACCCCATGCTTTTATGCTCACATTACACATCGCGCGGTCCCGAAGCGATATTATCACGAGGTGCCTCAGTAAAATTAATATACTGTTGCGAGCTGGCAGGCAGATCGATATGTGCTGATAAATATTTACACGACTTTTACTTCCTGTAAATCAGGTACCTCTTTTGGGTCTATAGCGTCCCGGTGCAGTATTTACGAAGTCGTCGGTGCTTTTATATTTCCGCTAATACAGTCTAATGCCGGGTACAGCTTAGTAGTCATGCTGGAACTACATTTTGAGTGACCGCGATAGTTCCGAATACCCACCCACTATACTACTCACGTATTTGGGAATGCAAACGTAGCGAAATTATTTTTCTAGCACCGCGTTCGACACCAGTTACTATTGACACAGCCCTGACAACAAATCGGACTGGCGTGCCTATGGAAGTTTATGTGGTCACAATTCCAGCAACACCAACGCCAACAGTGGTCGCGGCGGCGATATCGCAGATAGCAGCTAGAAAGGCACACAGCTTTATATTTTGCGAGTTAAATGATTTTATTGTTGATTTCATCTCGCAGTTGTTCTTCCGCTTTAATTATTTTATTATTTGTGTGTGTGTGTGTGTGTGTGTGTGTGTGTGTGAGGGTTCAGCACAGGTCTTCTATTAATACTGTCACCGCGAAGTATAATTGCTCGATAGGCTGAACTTATTCGGGTGCAAGACGCACATGCACTTCCAACCAATTAGGTTTCTTCATTGTCGTAGAAAATACAGTATTAGAAAATATCTTTCAGGGAAATATTTAAATCTGCGGTAATTGTGCGTTTGGGGTGTTTGGCACCAGGTTAGCCTATAAATACACCTATTACGCCTTGGATTCGTGCCTCTGAGAATTATTTTCATCCAAGAACCGTTACGAGGACATGCGCGTTTCTGGCGAATATAAGTCGACTAGTTCTTTCTTTACTCTCCGAGTAAATTTTGATTCTGCATAAATTTTGGTAAATATAAACGGTGCGGATTCGTAGGCGAGTCTCACGTCATCGTTATAGAAACAGTCTTTGGGTGATTTCATGCACGATTGTGACGTTTCTTTTTGCCAGATGTTTACACGTTCTAGTGCAATGATCATAAACTGGTTTCGCGTTGGTATTAAAACACGAGGGTGGTTCCAAACGTCGATTTCTATTAAGCCCTAAACAAAATTATATTTCAGTGTATAAGGTGATCTGTTAATGTTGCTTTTGCATAAATATTCGTCAGCAGGTAAAACAAAATTGTTAATGTTAGCATTCGCTATCTATTCATCCCTATCATCGAAATTGAAAGTCTTTGAGTGATTTATGCCCGACTCTGCAATTTCTTTTTGCTGGGTATTTATACATTCTAATGCAGTAAATTTAGCTACTTAGTTATCGCGTTCAAAATATATATATATATATATATATATATATATATATATATATATATATATATATATATATATATATAAACACAACCGCCAAGACGGTTAAGTACCCGGCTTGATAGATGTAGAATGCTTTAAGCTGAATTTTATCTTTGGCAGCTAATGATATCGATATCGTATATATGACAAATTTTGGTACACTAGTGTCAAGTTTGTTACGAATCAACACTCGTGAATCAAGCTGATTGTTTATCAACGCTGTAAACTGACCCCACCCCGCAAACGACCGGATATGATAAATAATTACAACCAGTAGTCGCGTGCTGTTAAGCTGTGAGATTTAGGTTGATCAAAACCATTTAAGGCAATAAAAATAATTCAACCATTTATTATTCTGCTATCTGTTTTTATGTCTCCTTCGCAGGTAAACGGTCCTATTATGTTGTAAATGAAGTTACTGCACGTGGTGGCGAGGGCACCGCAGGGATCTTTACAACCACCAATTGTGTCATCTTTGTATTGGGAGTATTAACATAGTCTTTAATAAACGAAACCGACAAACTAAAGACTTGATCGCCTGGTTTTCATTGATATCGGCCAGGTTGCTCACGTCGTATCCTCGCGACGTCAAAACAGTATCGTTAATATACACTCAGACGTTTTAAGTTTTACAGTTTGATCTTGGAAAGTCAAAAACTCGCTCGGGTCAACGTCAGCAACAACCCGAATCTCAGTAAAATCGTCTTTGGAGGCTTCAAAACAATATCGTTGATGTCCATGTCGAACGTTTTAAGTTTTCCAATTTGATCTTTGAAAATCACAAGTTTGCCGGGGTTGACGTCAACAGCAACCAGGCTGGTAATCTCAGTAAAATCCGCTTTGGTGGCAAACCTAGTTGGACCCCCGTTAGGGCCTCTTAGTCGGGTTTCGCATCAGTAATTATTAACGAACATTTTGTGTACTATTAACCGCAGTTTTTTCTAAGTGATATTGTAAAATAAACAAGCTCGCTTGGTGTTGGTTAGCGGCTGAATGCACTCAGTGTTTCAACAAGATATCCACACACTGGGCCATCCATCCGAGATTGTAATGGCATTGTTGAATTAAACAGTGGTAGAAAACTTTTGTCGTCCAGAAGCTCCACTTCCACCACCATGCAAATAACTGACAACTTCAAATGGCGGTGTAAACCCGTACGAGCCAAAACACAAATGAAGTTCTGACGGCCCCTAACTCAACCGCTTTAGCAACAACGTCAAAATGGCCGTGAGGAATGGAAATAATCGACCAGTATTTTTGCATTTGTGTCACCTCAGACTTGAATACCTGTAATATCACAGAGGTGTTCTTTTGTTTGGCCGCATTAAGCTGATCAATTTGTATTTGGGTCAACTACACTGGAACAATTCCAGTTAACTTTGTTAGAAAAGAATTTTAGTGTGACTCCGCAATCGTTTCTTATTGCGCTCATTATGTCTGCAAGCTTTTTAATCGCTATTGCCAGCCTTCAGTTCATGATATGACTTTATTTTCAATCGCGCAGCTCAATTACAACAACTGCAAGTTTGTGAAAACAATTACGTTTCCTCTACAGGAGCGCCAGTGACCCTCATTCGACCTCCTATACCCTCCAACAACAACATCATAGAGAGAATCACAGGAGTGCATCTATAACCGACATTAGGCTCGGTTACACGTGCATGAAAGTGAATGTTGACCACGGTCTGTTTGTACAGGTCCGTGTGTTTTCAACGAAAAGTTATAAATCGGGTACAATGTGGCGAAGTCATGCTGGGAAATCTGCAGACCCGTGTCAACGTTTTGATCCCGGCCATGAACAACGACAGCTTGTGATAAGCACGTGCGACGCGATTGTGGTTACAGTCAAGCAAAATTTCTTCTGAGGGTTCTTGATAACCATTTAAATGGCAAAGAATGTTCGTTATATACATCATCGATGTCTTTAATGAGTTCGTGCATCAACGAGAGAAACGTCTTATTAAACTCATTACATATAACATTATTACTGTTTGGTCCTTTAATTCCAACTACTCCTTCAATGCCAATTAGTATCAGTCCCTTTTAATAGAGCACGGGCGCGTACCCCGCGGGTAAATGAGGCTAAGTTTTTGGATTTGGATACGTTAGCGGCAAACTTGATTGTAATATCAAACACAATGTCTTTCCAACTTCCTTTTGTACACCCACTGCCTCTACCTATCTCTGCATTGTGCTCATTGTGCTGGCACACGCATGATCGGACCAGACTGTCTTTCTGTTCCGCGCCTTTCTTTACTTGTTCCGCAATTTCACGTGGGGAATTAGGCAGTGGTGTAAACGATTATTTAAAACTGCTGTGAGATCTCCCGTAATGATTTTGATAACTATGACATATCTTTGACACCTTTTACGTGCACCTACATAATCGTGAAGACGTTATAACAAGGAAGATATTCTATGATGAGCTGAAGCAGGAAACGCGATATCAGGGTGGTCACACGTCCATGCGCAGAAACGGATCGTGGTAGTCACCGAGATTTTGACGATTAAACACGGATCAGACATGATTCAAGTGAGTGTAGTCGTTGGCAGAAATACCTTTCCTAGACAGAGATGAATGGAAGGCTTCAGTGGGTGACAACTGAGGTTCTGAAAACTTTACCCAGTAGTTGGTATAATCGTACGGATAGATTACTTTACGAATGAGCATGGCTAAGTTGGAACTTTCACAAGCGGTGCCACCGTATCGACGAGACTGCAAAACGACCATCGTTTCCTGCTGCAAGGTTGCTTACGAGTTTCTCCAATGTGGAATTTAGAAATTGTAGCGATTCAATATACTGCAGCTGATCGAACAGAAACGCCATGTATTTTTCCATATAGTTGGGGATGACGCTTATTGGTTCATTTGATGCCGTTGCGACTCCATGCATAATCAGGTGACCATCATACCCACTCAAATCATGAAGCACCACTGGAACTTCTGTTTTGCCGGAGTAAATTTGCAACGGTAGATTGCATGCGCTGTGTGCTGCTTCTCTGTACGCACCAGTGATATGGCTGTGATCATGGACTTTGGCATCAACCCCAAAGGGACCACAACAGATCCAGCAATGATTGGTTGTGGAAACTCGCGTGTATCATCTTGGGTTATAATTATGTCTGCAGGAAAGGAGAGCTGTTATCTGATGCATGTCGCGGTAACGTCGAGCGATTTAAGAAACACCTCAACCGAGTTCCGGCCAAGACACAACATCGGTGACTCAGACTCTCCATCGCATTTGACAACAGTGTAGCAAATCCCACATTGCATTTGACTGAACCGCAGGGGTTTGTTGGTCGTTGAAACTTACTGGAACTTTCAGGATTTCAAATTCCGCGCAGATGACATACGAGACTTTCATTTTTTATTGCACGACAGTAAACTTCAAAATTTTCTTGCCAGAGTCTCGCGCGATTGCTTTGCCTCTGCATTGATTCCAAAGCAGCAAAAGCCATGATCTACAAGCAACTTTTGGGTGTTAAATACACGTCGAGCAAGAAACGTTTTTCATTTATGCTTCCTGTTCCTGTAAACCAACTGGTAAAAATTATTTATACACACGTAATGGTGCCGCCACTCTGACACACATCATGGTACAGCTTACTCTAACCTATCAGTGTCACTCATCAGCAGTTGCTAAGCCTGGGTACGCCAAGATGCGTTTTTGCTTTGTACATATAGCGATGGTTCAAGCGCATAAAAATATTGTTGCAAGCGTGCACGTTAACGGCAATACCCCAGGGTAAATTCTTCGAACGTCTTAAGTAAGGTCTTAGAAACCTGTACAGGAAATTATCTGTTACCAAACTTGAGTTAACACGGGTATAGTTTGTATTGTTGAGGCTGATCTGTTTGCTCGCTCGCGAAATAAACTCGGCCGCGAGTGTCCATGCAAAACATCGGTTGTCACGTGTTTTACATTTATCACTGACCGCGGTGGAACAGATTTTGGCTTTGGGATATAACTCGACCCGCGAAGAGTCTTCTCCGGGAAAATATGAAGTTCAACTCGTACGCGCTGGAAAGAGTCAATCCTGAGCCTGTGTTGATAGATATTTCTAATGTCTCTAGAATCCATGCAAAAGCTATATGAATTTATTACTGATGGTCTCATTGTTTTTGTGTTTCAAGATTATGTGGGTACCATTGTGAATCCACATGGTTTCAATTATTAATACTTCATCGTCTGTCGGATCACCGTTAAGCGGCATAATCAAATTCTCAACATAAAGAATCTCAGTCTTATCTTCAAAGATACCCGTGAGCAGCAAACGTGATATGGTTCCGGAACTCATCTTTTACAGATGTTTCATAGATTCGTTTCCTAGTTTATACGCGTCTGAAATGGTTATATGGTAATCTTTGAAATCACCACGCCTTTTATGTAACTGAAACACTGGGGGCTTGAACATACGCGGCAGCTACAATGGCGATAGTGGTTGCAATGCGTTGGCGGTTTTTGTTAATTAGTGACCATGCGTGCAATTTCAGATCGCTTGGTCCGCGGAGGAATCTTGATGTGTAACTGTTCTGCTGTTTCTTGAAGTTGTTTTACAGACTGACGCGGTTAAGTTATGAGAACTAATAATGCAGGTGTGTCGGTTCTCCTTGCGTTTCTTTTTATTTTGTTTACGTTATTGTGTAGATTGTCTCACTTGTCTTACTGTAGCCGTTGCCGTTGTTACCAGTTGTGGTTCCTCTGGGACAACATGCTGTGACTCGTCCTCAAGTCCTAAAAGTGCAAGTATACCTGCCTTTACAATACCGCTTTGTATTTGTTATTCCACGCTCTTGTTATATATGAGGGAAAATCATTGTCTATGTGCTTGTTAATAATATTTTGTAATAAACATTTATGTGATCCCTACCACATCGTCGGCCTTAGACTTAATGACAACGTTGGCTTTTCCATGACGGACGCGTTAACAAGTCTTCGCGACAGTCACGATAATACTCGGTAACTGATATGCATGACGGGCACTCTTTACTCCGATACCACATTAAAGACACGATTATGCACCGGGGCTAAACACGTAAAGAGGGGAAGATGGATATAAAATATTCTTAATGACATGTTCTGCCGATATGTTTATATTTGCCAAGGCATATGCCTTTGCATCAATTGCCATTGGAATTTCTTTGTATGTACGCAACTGTATTCTTTAATATGAAATACTATTTTATCTGTCCTCTCCATTCATGGTGTTTGCAACCCAAACCGGAGCATTATCAGATTATATTGCACTGGATGGTATCCAATGATACTACTACGAACAGCAAAAACACAGTGGTGATAATGTTAAAAGGCAAGGCAGGGTCTCGTATGCAAGCTAGTTTGCCACGCGGAAGCATGCGCAGCTTGGTATGAAGTAGCTCTTCCGGTTCAAATAAGAAAATCGTAAGCGGGTATTTACTGCACACTTGCCATCACGATAATGCACTACGCCAATTCGAAATTAACCATCCCTTATACGTTGACATCCAAGAATTTCATACGTGTTGGTAAACATGTCTTTGAACTTGAAGTTCCCTAGTTTTACCGAGCCATCCCTGAGTACCGAGCTTATGGTTGTTTTATTTTTCTTTGCACTGAAATAACGTTTCACAACAATGCCACCATTTCACAGGGTTTTGTATCATTTCCTTACATTTTTTTTATTATCGCCAATAAACTCTTTGTTATGAATACGTGTAAGTGCCATTGCCGTTTATACATACTATGTTGAAAACATTTCTCTACTTTATTTATGCTTGGCGATCTTCTCTTTCGTTATTGCCTTCACTGGTTATTTCAGTATTGTCACTTACTTCACTATTCTTAGTGTCTTCTTTGGGTGGCTCAGTCAGCATCGGTGATATATATATATATATATATATATATATATATATATATATATATATATATATATATATATATATAAAGTCACAAGGTGGGGTGATGATGAATGACCTCACACTCCTCATAGTGCTTTGATTATAATTATCTAGGAGATGATAGACGACGGTGTTATTGTCTGGATCGAGTAAACAATAAAATAAAATATGAAATTAATGGATGGAATAACAGAGATCTGAGAAGAGATATAGAATAGAACAATACGAGCCCCCGTATGTAAAATATAACGACTTAATCAATTTAATAAATAAAATGAAATTTAAAATAATATTTGAATGATTCACTTTCTCTTAGAAACAGAGTTTTTAAAAAAAAAAAAAAAAAAAAAAACATGCGAGATTCAATTAGCGTTCTATTATATCGATAGAACAAGTTTCATCAATTAATCGAGTGACTGATCGAACTCAAATTGCCGGTATGTCAGCCTCACCTGCTTGCATCCAGTTTTCGCAAATGACCGTTGGTGATAGGTCGGCGTTGCCGTATTTCTCCCCCCACCCCTTTCTTCGGGTCATCAACCGTCTTCGTTGTAGACTGTAATCCTTTCCACTGTGTGCTAGAGGTATTGAGCTATTTTTTCCTTGTGCTTTGAGACTCGCTCTTAATACGCAGCTGGATTTCTCGCTTTCGTGTCCTCAACTTTCCGACATACAACCCCTTGGATAATCTAACCAGAAATACTTGTAATTTGCTGGAGGTAATCTATGACTTGCGTAAGAAACTTAGACTGTCTAATTTCGCGAAAGAGATTTATTTAAAACCTTGAATTCCATCTGGGCACACACACACACACACACACACACACACACACACACACACACGCCATCGTTTAGCTTAACCAACCACTATTACCTTCTCTAACCGCCAGAAGCTTTTAACACTCCCATCGAAGTCAGAATAATCCTCTCTAGTCCGCCTTTATTAATACCTGTTCTGGAAAATATTATTCTATGACACCTGTTTCAATGGCTTAAGATTCTCCCAAATTTTTGCTCTTGTTTGTCTCAACTCTGCCATTTTCCGCTATATGACCTTACACTTACATATCTGTCGTACCGTTATTGAAAGGACTCTAATTAAAATCCGATTATTGCCACAAACAGAGCATATCCAGTCCCTCGCAGTCAGCAATTCATAGTGAGCCTAGCCAGACATCTTAACGCTTACGTGTCACGTTGACCACGACTGAATGTATTGCGAAATTCTCTACAAAATTTTGCTATATATATATATATATATATATATAATGTATGATATCCAGTATAGCCACGATGAATAAAATATATTCTCACGCAAAGAAACCAATATTAGCATAATATGTTATGTATAATATAGCCGTAATCATTAATAATATTCATGTAGTAGTGTTTTGGTCTCACATAATGTATTAACACAAAGGAAAATGTCAGCAAAATATATTATACACAGTATAGCCTCGACCGATAATAATAGTTGTAGTCTCTTCGTTTGACTGGGGCACTACGTAATAAGTTCACTTAACGGCGACCGCGCGGGATATAATCTCACATATGCTTCCCACGGACACGCGCGTGCACGCGTAGATAATAAACTGGCTTGTGATATGAGGATAAAGTCATCGGGTTTTTGAAGTTACCGGCCTAGATCAATAATAATTGTCCTGAAAGCCCGATTGTACTCTTTTGATTTTGCTAAAATTTATTTTAATTATGTTATCAAAAGAATATTTTCCGAAACTATAATAAAATATTTCAGTGGTACAAGTTTCAAAGGCAGTCCCTTGTTCCTGAGTATGTTAATTTTACATCCCCCAATAGAGATGATAAATAACAACAGTATCTGTTATTTCCAAAATAATTAGCGACCTGTGATTAGCGGTCATCGGAATTATAAGAACCGGCTTTCCTATGGTGCATGGTTGAGGGGTGGAGAATGTCACTGAGCAATGAAGGCCAGTCATATGCGCATAAACTAAATGAATATGAAACGTTCTGCTTTGATTACATTAATTTTTTCCCCGATTTAAAGCTTTGTGTTACGCTTCACAGTTTGATAACGTATCATCTTCTATCATGTTCAGTCCTTGCCGAAAAAAAAAAAAAAAAACCGGATACCGGGACCATATTACCTCTTACGATAAAAGAATAAACGATCTCTGTATGTCTAGTTGATTGTTTTATGACATATTTAAGGCAGGGCTATTTCCCACCCGTTTAAATTCAGTTTGTGAACTAGCAAAATTGCTCCAGAAATAGCCGAAATTATTTTCATGTCTCTGTTTTGGCAAACAGTTCACAGGTGGTCGGTATTAACGAACTACGTCCTTTCATGAGGGATATGTTCTCCAAAGAGGGGCTACTACATCTAGCTCGAATTGGACAAAAGTCTACTGTTGGTGTTCGTAAGCAGAGAAAACCGTCTGAGAACTGTTGCTGGATACAGTGGCGGCACGAGGGTTCGAGGCGCCCGGGGGCAATGTTTGCTACTGACAAATGGGTTTTTTTTCATGACAGCTACTCTCTCTCTCTCTCTCTCTCTCTCAAATATACGTTTTATGAAGAATCCCCCACCTGTTAGAATAAGGTGGAGGTGAAATACTATGAAAATTTCAGCACAAGGCTCCCAACTGCGCCCTCACCCCCCACCACCACTAGACACCCTTCCCCACCCCCACCCCCGTCGCTCGCTACTGACTGGATATTTCCAACGTTTGGAATCCACTCAAGACTGAGAAAAACTTCAACTGATTTGAAGCCGAGGAGAAACCCAACCAGCTGGATAGATCTGTGCTATTAAAAGAAAACTGCCTTGAAAATGTGAAACTTGAACAAGACCATTATAAATTTCAGGATTATGCTATTTCAAGTGATTCTTAATGAGGTTTGTTTATTTTCAGTCACTCGAGTTGATTTAGTGTCTATAGTCAAAATGATCTGACGCGAATTGATGTTTACTTTATTGGTTTTAAAAAATCAATTTAAAATTTTTTTATATTAACTTGTTCTTTTATTCATTTAACATAGTTCAGCCCTCACACACACACACACACACACAGACACAGAGTAATTTTAGTGGGGTTTCTTTATTTTTTCAAAGCCTGCGAGAGGAGCACTCTACGAAACACCAATAACGTACGTCATGTATCGTTATTTCGCTTTGTAACGCCCATCTGTGGACTACCAGTTAATGGTACCGAACTCCGTAGCCGTGGGTTACCAGAATTAAGAACACGGAAAAATCAGGGCAGTCATACAATAGGGTAACTGTGGCATAATTGTTTTCAAAAACTACATAGGTATTGGGAGTTATTTAAAACAAATTACGCTTTTGATTACAATTGGGCGTTATTTCCGAACAAGACTGTTATCTGATGATGCAGCGATGTAAGTTCAGTGTTCTATAAAGATATGACCTGATAGGTTTTCTTTAATCATAATAAACATTTCTTGTCATTTGCATTTTTTTTTTCAATCAGATTTGCATTTGTTTAAAAAAGTTATTGCCGAAAAACAGAGTTATATTCAACAGGTAATAGATGTTTTAGTTTAAACAGTGTTTCATGAGTTCGGTTTGAAACACTGTGTATTGTTGTATTGTTACTAAACTTATCTTTTCTGTTATTCATTGTAGTCTATTTTTTTTTTCCTCATTGAAAATATAATCAACGTACCTTATTTCCCTCTTTAACATAGACTTGGAGAGCGGTGCAGTTGGGGACATCTGATTTGGATCTGTCCTTCAGCCTGTCCGTCCGTCCAGGATGTTTATTACCATAATTTCACAAAAACAACTTCGAAAAAGGAGATTTAGTGGGCAACTTTCCGTACATGTCTTTTTTCCGGGGTGGGTGGGTGTTGGGTTACGTTTTTGTTCAGTGCAAACCTATTTAGTACGATTATAGAAAAACCGTTTGACCTACGTATTTGAAATTCCATAGGCACTCTGTTTAAACATTGTTTGCACGATTATGCAAAAACACTTGAACTAATTCGGAATGCATATTTTAGTTCCTATGTAAATGACCTGATCTTCATGTCGCATTATTGATTTTTATTTCGTTTTATAAATTTTTCTCTTTTTTAAACATACATTTTAGCACAATTACGCAAAAAACACATGACACAGACAAATTAAATTTTACGGGTTTACTAATCTCATTTCACGTGTACTAAATACAGAGTTTTCATCTTGACGTGAAAAGAGACAAATCATGTATCGTTTGCTCTTGAAGGTCAACGCCCGTCTAATGAGAAACATATTTTCATTTATAGTGACCGATTTTTCCTAGTCATCAAGAGTGAACTCCTTGATCTCCATGCTTAAAAAAAAATAAACAGACATCCTCTTGGGATATTGTCCGCGACGCAAACTCCTCCTAAACAGCAGAGTTGAAATTCACTTAACTTGGCAGTATACTAGACCATATAGTAATCATGTAATAAGAATATTAACTTTAGGTTTCGACCATTGGTGGTATTTGCGCGCATGTGTGTACATGCAAACACGCAATATTTTTGGTTATCATACTGAGAGAGAGAGACAGACAGACAGACAGACAGAGCAGGGTTCAGGGTTGTAGGAGGCAGGGGAGTGGGGAAGGATGGGGGTCTCAGATAATTCTTTCCAAAATTTGGTACTATTTGAAAAGCGCGAGGATCTGCAATAGAAAGCCACTGATGTTGTTTTACTTCATTGTTATGATTCCTTAGCTGTCCAAAAAATGTTGAGCTGTCCAAGTTAATTATGATCGTTTTAGTCATCATTCATTTGCCCTCTTTCATCGCTGACATCACCACCACCACAACCATCATCATCATCATCATCATCATCACGGCAAACGAACCATCTATATCATTTGTCATGAAAGTACAATACATGTAACAGCACATATTGCCAGCGCGTGAAGATAGCACCTTTTTCTTTATTCAAGGCTTTCATTGCGTGTATACCCCTGCCTCGTCACGTACGCCATCTGAGATAGCAGCGTGATGTGGCAAAATGGGATTGATTTTATAGTCAAAACGATTTCAATCAACAGACTTGATCACCATATTCGAATGACATTATCGGAATACCATATACATGTATTGCCGCCTCATTAAAACAAACATCACTGACTTTTCAAATTTGGGAACTTCGACTCTGATCAATTCACTTAACAATCATGGTTTTAGGGTCGAAATCTGACACCTGTAATAATGGTATTGTTAGGTACAGAAAACATAAAATGTGTTTATCAAATTGTAAACCTAAACAGTATTTGAACAAGCACTCACATGACTTGTCCTACCTCTTCACACCCACCCCTCCAACCAGGCCGGGTCGGCAGCGTGGTGCGTCTCAAGGCAAGGCATTATTTTCCATTTGCCTCAGCACCATATAGCCTTTTGTGTGTTGATGTGCCGTTTTACCACCAAACAAACTTAATATATAATCTTTTATAACGGGCTTTAAACAGCAATGTTTATCCCCCCCCCCCAATTAAAAAGTATCTGATAATGACATCTGCATGATATGTCGCTTCTTTGCGATATTTGTTTTTACGTATAAAGAAATGATTTTGAGGTTTGCTCAATTTTTAATAAAACAGATCTTTCGAGTCATATATCAGAGATCTTAAAATTAATAAATCAGAGATGTTAAAATGAATAAATCAGATATATTAAAATTAAAAAATCAGAGAACTTAAAATTAATAAGTCAGATCTTAAAAATAGTCAGCATCTATTATGGAATGAATAGGAATACTACACGCCTGAACAATTTTATCTGCCTGATAAAACAACTTGATCATGGGTACATCTTGCAAGCTTTATTACTGTTCCAAACTTTTTGGATTGTATCCATCATTTTGCATCAGTTAAATTTGCTTGTAGACTGTATGCAGATATGTTGTTTTTATTTCAGCATGAATACTGACAGAGGGGATCGTTATGATTATTAATGGCAGTAGAACTATTTGTTTTGTTACTGTTCTCCAGAAATTCAGGTCAAAATAAATCCTGGAAATATGAGTTATCTGTTTAGAACAAAACACATGTCAGGATTTAGTCGAGCATGAAAATATGGACATGCAGAAGAGCCCTCCGTGTGATTTTCTTTCTTCTTTCTTCTTTCTGTTTTTTTTTTTTTTTTTTTTTTTTTTTTCCTGCAGACATTTATTAATGCAACATAAGTAAAAACACATCCCAATTTTTTATGAAGCTTCAGGATTTTTATCAGCCCCTTGCGTTTGGCTTGACACAATCCTAACAGGTTTGTTCTTTCAGATGCCTATCAGGACAATCTTGTCCAGTACTGAGGCTTATATTTGCCGAGAGTCGTCTGACCATTTTTTTTTTTTATTACCTAATTCAACTTGTCTCCGATAAGTAACGACCCAAGACTGCAATTCACATGTAGCCGAAGAAGAGATATAATTCTTCAAAATGTTTTATTCTTTTGTTTCTTTCGACTTGGGAAATAATAGTAGTAATGTGTGGTTACTGGAGACATATTGGGAAAATTAACATTACGCCATAGGTCTATATGAAATATTGATATGGGGCACAAGGGGAGTTTAACACTAAGGGTACATTGTTATAAGTGATTCACCTCAAAATGAAGTTACATCGCTACACTGTTAGCAGTTGTTAACATCAATAAATATGGGGCACAATGGGGAATTTAACATTGTAATGTCACTTGGGAGCACGGGTAGTTAATATAGAAATGTACCGATACCCTTAGTATTATTTGTAACGACCCCCACCCCCCCGTGAGATAAATCGGTCATATTCCAGCATACGCGACCTCTTCCTTCCAATGCCCTTTGGCCACTGATTCGAAAAATGGCCACCAAAATGGTTATAGTAATATTGCCAAAAAGTGTTATAAAGCAGGGTGATGAACATTTCCACGTTTCAACGTCGAAAACAACAAGAGGAAAGGAGAAAGCAAGAAGAAAAAAAGGAAACCTTTGAACATTGAACAGAAGGTAGAGTGTGAAACAAACAGTTAGTCTTTTACAAAACATTGTTGGCGGAGTTAAAACATCTGAAAGAATGTATAAGACTTCTTTAAACCAACCTAAAAGAAAGAGAACTTCACGATCCAAGATTTCTATACCTTCTGTGACTTCATTGACGTTCATCACCATCGAGATGCTGCAAGTTATTACTTACATTACCACAACAGCAGCAGCAGCAACAGGCAGGGGCAGCACTTTGCTGTGACAAAGGTTTAAGGCAGCTGTAGTTGCAGTTGATGATGTCCAGCCAGTACGTTTTATTATTCAACAAACAAAAACATCCAATGGCCCTTTCAGGATCACCAACATCTCTTAGGAAAAAGATACTGCTCAGTGACTGCCAAATGAAATAAAACCTTTAAATCCCTCCATTATAAGTGTATTCATGTGTAAGCGTGTGACAATCTTATCCATATTATAAAAATTGAAATCAAGACAAAGAGATACACGTGTATTCTTTGGTATATTCCGCTTGAATACGAATCACATAAATTTCGTAACATAGTACAACAGTCAATTTTCTTTCTTTCACTGTCCTAGACTTTTGAATATATTCACTGGTATGGGCTTTTCAACATCAGTTTTTTGTACTTGTCTCGCCTTCCTGAGTTTAGTCACTGGTATGGATTCTTATTCTGTTGTTGCTGAACGCTTCTCCTTTTTCCTGTTCTCATTTTGCTTGGAACATTATGAAGACCATTTCGCTTGTTCTTGACATAGATACCATGTATTTTTCCTTTTCTCTCTCTTTTCTCCTGTCTAAGTGATTCCTTTTCTTTGACGATGACAATGTGGACATTCAAGAGCCCAATGTTCTTTTTCCTGACAGACACAGCAGGTATCTTGAAGATAAGTTTTACATTGGACCTAGCAAAAAAAGGTGACTTCCAGAAAATTTTGAACAACGGCTTACACGTACCACGTGAGATTTAAAGAGTTCAAGTTTCAAATTCCACCAAAGAGAGTTAAATTACAGATTAATGGCAATCATTAGAGACATGGAACAGATAGTGCCAAACTAAAGATGACGATCGTTTAAGACTATTCATCAGTCAAGACAGTTTGAAATCTCTTGTATGGATCAAGTTTTGTACATCAACAGAATTAACTTCTTCCAAAATTATCGACAAATTTAAACACGTCCTTGAATCTAGCGACGAATTTGACATCATCGACAGAAAATCGACTCTTCGCATGAGACACGTTTCACCTGGTAATACAGAATGAAGTATCGTTCAGATTGACATCCACCAAGATCAGCTTAGCTCGTGCCATCGTAGTCACTTCGAACCGAGCAAAACGATAAAGAGGAATAGAAAATATAATGAGACAGGATTCGAAATCGGACAGAAATACAATCAAACAATGGAAAGAGGCAAAAATTCTTTTGCAGCAAGCAGGTATTTCCAAAGAGACCATGTGTGCATTTCCTGGAATGCAAACACTTCAAGATGTTTTGTCACGTCTTTATTCTTTGAAAGTATACCGTCACGTCGTTCACGGAGCTCTCTTGTTTACATAACCAGATTTATCAGATGAAAACTACATTAAGGTTATCATCGCCAAGATCATTTCGATACCATTACCAGTTTCGCGAGATTTCAGAGATACAGTTGCTATTGCGACAAATGTGACTAAGAATTTAGCAATCGTGAGCAACATATTCGTTGTGGACAGAGATGCCGTGCGTGTTTAGCTTCCAGACTTTGCATTGCAGAAGTAAAAGGAAGAATTAATTGATCTACTTTTGCATTGGAACGTTTGTCTCTCCAGCCTATTACGAATAACGTCGCATGAAACAATTTCAACAAGAGAAAGGATTGCGAATTATTGAGAGTGCGTTCCACCTGCGGATATCTTGTTAAAACTAATGACCGAAAGTCTCACGTTTCTCCATGCCGTATTTAACCAAATTGTGGAATTCAGGCATCAATGTTACAGTTAGAGATATGATAAAGAATTCGAGGAAGTATTCAATAACGATAAGAACAAAAATAAAAAATTATAAACGTTCACAAAAGGCTGAAATTCACATCCCTAATTTTTGTGTAGCTCATCGTGTTTGTGATTAGTGTAAGAATCTTTATTTTTACACCGTCCAAATTGTAGTGTGATTCAAGGAGGACGAGAAATATAGCTTTTGGGAGCTTTCGTACTCTTGCTGATTTTGCCGAATGGATTTTAGACCACACCGACGCCACTTGGAGCCAAGAGGAATTCCAGTGTTATGAGAACTGATATCGATACGCTACAGTCATAGCTCACAGACAATTTCATTTGAAACATTATTAAGAGCAATGCACCGAATTTCCAACAGCGACCGTGAAATTATCTACATGAAAGTGTGACCGTACAGTTGAAATATTTAGAGTTGTTTCATTATGCCTTTGAATAGAATGCCTAGAACGTTTGGAATGATAGAAATGGCTAAAGGCTATTTTCCACACTTTTTCAATACGGTGTGTTCTCATATTTTCCTGACGTTTGCTACAATGAACCTGACCGTATGCACACAGAACAACGAGGAGCTTACTAAGCCTGTTGCCATTTTCACTCATCAGACAAATTTTCTTTTGAAGAAAAAATGTTGAATCCGATCTAAACATTTTAAGAAAATCTGGAAAAATTCGACAATTAGTTTTGGATCACGGATGTATCTATCCTCTGAAGGATGCTTCTACCATTGCCAAAGCGTGTGCATAGTTTATCGAAAGATGTTCACGCCCGGGAACAAACTAGCCATTGCACTCCCACTGTTCTATCTCTCTTTTTGCCGTCAGTATTAAGCCACATCTTTGAGCTGGCTCCCTTACTTGCGTGAAACTCGAGACACGCTAGAAACGGTGGAGAAAAGAAAATTGGAACTCTTTTCACAAAGTGAATTTAGACAACTCACAGATAGTCAACGAATTTCAGGAACGTTTATTTTATGGATACCCTACTCGTTCTCCTCACTGGTACATTACGAAGAAGTCTCGGATTTTGCACCACGCCCCACCGAGTTCGAAATGTT
The DNA here is from genome assembly GCA_016617855.1 of Megalonaias nervosa. Taxonomy (NCBI): domain Eukaryota; kingdom Metazoa; phylum Mollusca; class Bivalvia; order Unionida; family Unionidae; genus Megalonaias; species Megalonaias nervosa. The sequence goes on from JAECUM010010160.1 coordinate 61,837, forward strand.
TTCATTACAGCGTAAGCCAATGCATGTTTCAAATAGTATTCTGTCTTGGAACCTCAAGGAGACATAATCCATAACGTTCACACCAACAGTTGTATGTACATCGATCGACCTGGAAGCTATCACCCTTGCACCGAAGACGACGTTTAGAAGCTTGGACCGATAAACATCTTGAAGACACAATTTTCAGTTTTGCAAGTGATGGACCACAATATTACGGTTACATGTACCGAATGTAACTTCATACCAAATGTAAAGTGAAAGGATTGACATTGAACTATCTCTCCAGTCAAGCAGTGAACTTAAAAGATGGCCTTTAAGCCATTATAAGATCAAGAGTTTCGCCTGAAAACGTTTGATCCGTGCAAGAGAGTACGTCTACTAAGTCATCAAATTGTCAGTGAACCCTTGAAAAAAGTATATCAGATCGTCTATCAGAAACGAGTGCGACTTCCCGACCACAACACGTTACCTTGCGGACACACCTATTTCCAGTATAAAATATGAGAGATTTACAAGACAAAAAGTTCACTGTGAGTACATACGCAGACCTAGAAAGATGAATTCGACATGTCAACTGTACGAGAAACCCAGTGCCGATTCCAAGTTCAACGAACTCAAGTGCGTTGATGTGCCTTGCGACCAGAGTAATGCCATACGTTGCGACATCAGTGATTCAGCTCGAACCTTGTCTCTCTATTATCGAAGTGTAATGTGTCGAATTTTGAATAAGTATGGAACCTTAAAATTGAATTCATTGTGCACTAAAATTTTATTACAGTCAAGCCAGCAATGTCTTTGTGAAGGGTCACTTCGACCTTTTCTTCATGTCAGTGTTAAAGGCCAGCATCTAAGGCCCATTTAGAATTTACCCGGGCATCGCCACGCTGTCCTGAGAAAGTAAACATTGGAGATACCAACCATAACCGTTTGAGGTGAATCCCATGTCAAATAGTCATTTTCGAAGGGAAGTTGATATGCATCGTATTTCTCAGATTTTAGGCTGTCAAAATCTGACGAAAGAAATAATTATCTTGGGAAAAATTAGGAACCGCTGATTACGATTGGTCAGTTAAATTAAGGCGTACACCTTGGAAGTGATGTGAATTTAAAAGTAACGACCTTGGTTTCGAAATTCTTTAGTCCGCGAGTTTTCCTGCGAGAGACAAGACTCGGTGACTCCGGGGAAAAACTCATTAAAACAAGTAAAGGGGACCAGGTGGCTGTCTTGTAAGAAAAGACAGGCTTTAGTGCCAGGACGTACAATTTCTGAAAAGAACAGCATTAAGGTACGCAATTTTAATTTTCATGTAATTTCTATTTATTTGTCTTCTTTATGCAAATGTGTTTGATATGACTAGGATTCATACTTTGTATCGTTTATTCGATTTCATGGAAATCTGTTGATATGCTAGAGTTGTTATGCAATTTATTTCTTTAATTTTACAGTTACTAGTTCATTGATAGAATTGACGGATTGCATGCGATCCAGATTTTCAGATTAGGATTTCATAGGGTTATATGAATTAATTTCCTTTGTTTGTTAGGACTATACTGATTATCGTGAGTTAACGATAATTGCATATTTATATCTGATTTTGTAATACTTAAATAATCTTGTAGGTTAGGGATTGCTATGAGCTAGAAGTGAGTGAATCTTATGCAATAGTAATCTATAGTATGTATCTTATTGATTGGAACTGACTAGGTTGGATGTCTTATGAGTCATGTGGTAGCGTATGCGGAGATATAAGAGAATGTTAGAAACACTGCTCACGTGTTAATTTATGGTCAGCTGCTGGAGCGAGAGTGGTGATCTATCGAATTAGGTCAGACTTGGATGTATATTACAAGGACGTTTGTAACTAGAGATAACGATTGTACCTTACTCGAAATACAGTCTAAACTTGTAAGGACCATTAATCGTTAAGGTCACATTATGTCAGAATTTATGCAGTGTTTGGATAGCTAGTTTATGCTTTCTGAGTGACGAAAGTGAGAAAATTTTATATATATAAAGACAGTGATACATATGGAGGCTTAGTGGTAATCTTGTCATTCAGGAAATAGCTCCCAGGAATAGACAGGTACAGTCCGAAAGACGGAAGTCCGGAAAGACATGAAGCGTTCAGAATAGGAAGATCAAGGAAGATCAACGTATACACGTACGGGGGAAAGACTTGCGATACACGCAGATGAAGACAGAAAGCGACGCTATGTGATGCAAATCAGGCGTGGACATTGTGCTCTTTTCACCACTCGTTACCATGATGAAACGAATCCAAAATAGAACACTGCTATTGAAATTCTTTTAACGTAAATTTGTTTGAATTGAAGCTGACACTATTAGGGATTTTTTTTTTTTTATTGATTAAATTTTTATTTTCTCGTCTAAAGGGGGCTCGTATTGTATTATTTCTTTTCAATAGTCTTGCTGAGTTCTCTATTGATGTTCTATCTATCCATTGCCAAATCTAATTAATCATTAGAGACAATTTTTGGAGACAAAAGTGTTTTACATAGATTGGATGTTAGATAGATAGAGAACAGTGTAATCTTACTTGTTTATATTCAACTTTGGTGATCTTAATTTGAATATAATTTGTCCATGTAGTGATTTGTGATTTTAATATGTGTTAGGTGTTTGTGTGTCAGCGTTCAAATAAAAGACAAAACATGAATTTTGTGTGTGTGTGTGTGTTTTTGAAATGTAAATGTTTTGTTTCAATTTTTAAAATAAATAACTGTGTATCAAATGTCTTTTGTCGTTGATGGAATCTTATAATTTAAACACTATTTTATGGCTGCCTTCTTTATTCTGAAACTGATTAAAGAAAAGTAAGATCATCAGTTGGGAGGTACTTTATCTTCGCCATCCATCTAACACATTGATTGTTGGATCAAGTGGCTGAGGCAAAACCATGTATGTCAACCGTGCAATTGAACATAAATCAAAATTCTTCGATCCTCCTCCACAACGTATCGTGTGGTGTTACAAAGAGCGAAAAACTAATTACACGTCACTCCAAGAAATTCAAGGAGAATCCATTTCGTGAAAAAGATGGGATTGATGACATGTTAGAAGAAAAAGAAATTAAACTTTCGTTTACACAAAAAGAATGTCAGTTTAATGCTACGATTATTTACACTATTTAAATTTTATTTCAACAATGTAGAGTGCATAGCACCATCAATGTCAATGAACATTATATGTGTTATGTTTAAATTTCCTAGAGACAAATCTCAAGTTCAAGTGTTAGCATCCCTATAAATATGATATCACATTTATGGCCAAGGTTTTATCTGCTCCTCTAAGCCACAATAAGGACAAGGCAGAAAGAGACGCCGCGAACCCATCAGACCAGACACTTTGGACAAGTTCAACAACTCAGAGTTGGCTGCGAATGACAATGCTCACAGTGTTAGATTTAACGACCGCCGAAAGAAAATCAAACAACGACATAGTTTAGAAATGATCGATCGTTTGTATTTGGACATGTTGTTGCAAGTATTTCTCGAATAGAGTGGATACACACCTGAGACTGAATCGAAGTAGTAACGTGTTCCATTGATGGCTACTGATGACGAATTAAAACGAGCTTCGAAGGGGTCAGACATTACGTTCGACGTGTGCAGGTATTACCTAAAGTGGAAAACTCTAAGCGGAACGACAGCTAGGTACCTTCTACGACGATTGGAAGTCACAACCTATTACAGTTGCCTCTGGACTCCATTCCTAGATCAAAGAGTATGTTTTCCAAGATCAGCTACCAGAACATTTGGTCACTGGCATCGCTAGGAATGCAGCCACCTCAACCGAGCGATTGATCAAACTCCTTTCATGTTCTAACGCTTCAACGTGTCACAGATAGAAGTTACTCGAGATGGCCAGACGTTTTGTGCCAGGCCTTTTGAAGCTACCTTTGCCTAGAAAAATTACTGGATATCTTACCTGAAGCTAAAGAACAGTTAGGTGCGAACAACAATCACGATATTTTTACAAAGGTTATTCATTAGGATACGCTTTGTGGGGATTTGATTAAAGTTCAAACCAAGGTAGCGATGAGGGATATTTCCACCCAGTCAAATCGGGTCAACTTCGTGTGGACCTTTAGCTTACGCTAGATCTGGCAAACACAGCGAACATCAATATATCGTGTATTCAGAATTTGATGATGCTCTGGAAATGTACATTTGGAGAGAAGTGATTCTAGACTATTAGAAAAAGGGTGGAACACAGACTTATGGAGATAGACGAAAATGATGTTTTCTATCCAGAAAAACAGAAACAGTAGTCACAGACCACAAGTGAACAAGACAAAACGTCGTCATGATGTCCAGATGGCCAGAACAAGACTTAATCTTCTGTCTGTTTGCTCGTTACTTGACTGAATTGATGACATGCCTTGCCATGCGACATTGTCACGGTTGACAAATAAATCATCCTAGTCAGAAACAACACAACACATGCTTGACGCTGAGTTCAGAAGGCAATTTGGAAGAGTATCTTGAAGATGCGTGAGTTGTCGTCTCAAAGAAAAGAATTTAAATAAGTAGTAAAAAGTCTTGCGTCACCATTCCTTACCTAAATTTCTCTGGAAGCGAAAAGCATTGCAAAGTTCTTGCAAGACCACTTGTTCACTGATTTACTTGACAGTTCCTAAGGCAAACCTTAAGTGTGAACTTATAGTTGATCATGACCGGTGAAACAAGTATGAATACCTTGGAATTTCATTGCCTTTTTATTCACAGTTTGTACATATCCTCTTGAAATCCAATGGTCTGTGTTAAAGATGAACTTCCTCATCGAAACCTAAAGGCGTTCAAGCCCATGCCATCAACACGGACAACAATCGTCGCCCAGGAATGTACTGGATAGCCGTCTACGTACCCAAAGAACACATTATGGACCATTTTGATTTGTATGGATCGCCTCATCTCCTCTGGAAACGACATCATCGATTTCATGAGAAGAAATGATGCATTTACTCAGTTCAATAATATGAGATCAAAAGGATCGGATTCCATGGTATGTGGACTTTATTGTTTGTATTTGTTTCATTAAGGCAGTCTTGGACTTGTTTTGACCTTGAGTACACTAGAAACGATGATAAAGT
>JAECUM010010161.1:0-44849 GCA_016617855.1 Megalonaias nervosa
TATATATATATATATATTACACTTCACTGACTTTGGTTTTATTTTGTGTTTTAAGTTTATTTCTTGACTACTGTTCATCTTAAAGCCACAAAACATGATTATTGGATGCATCTCTATTATAATATACTTTACTAACTTTTAATTATTTGTTTGGCTCATGACAAGAGACATCACATGCTATAAACATACTAGCCTACACAGAACATCTGTATTAATGGTAAGCTGACCGTATTAATGACCCCACATTGTGTAATGGTGTAGATGACTGACAGGCTGAATGTTAATAGTACATGTGCATGCATTTCATGTGAGGGCTAGATTGTAGTGGCTAATCATAGTTATTACTCTTGCTTGTAATACTGGTTATACTGGCCAGTGTTACTTAAAGCATTGACTTTCACAAGGTAAAAACCTGGCTTCCAAGGCGTCGAAAATGATGATAACTTCTGAAGCAGATTTTATTAACAGTGTTGTGTTACAAAGAAAACAATTACCCTTTATAGTACTTCAACATTGATATTGGCCAAAGCGTTTGACTTCAACAGTCATCTCAACTCTGTCTGCGTGGGTTCGAGTCTAGAACTCAACCAATGTAGGTATTTGAAAGAGCTGCCAGTAGGTTTTTGTTTGTCAGTGGTTCTTACTGGGATTTTCCCCGGGTTCTTCCTCCACCAGTTGTACTGGCAGCCATGTATAACCAATCGTGCGCTGAGAATGGCGTTACAAATCCATAACAACAACAATTGATATTGTAGAAAAAAAATATTTATTATTGTTTTACGTCTTTTATGTCCAGTTACAGGTGCCAAGATTTCAAAGGACACTTATCTTCTTTGCATAGATGAGTTATTTAATCGGTGATGATTTAATTTTAAACAATGGTGTAGTAAGAAATTCTGACTCTCGCTCTCCTTGGTAAAACCAAATTCAGGGGCCCCCTCCCAATACGAAAGTTGTTTGATAAGAAAATAGTATGTTACTACTTCTTTAGGTGATAAAGCTTAAGGCAAAAATTTTGGAAAACTTATATCAACTGACATTTTTGCATAAAATGTACTACATTTCACTATCTCTTCGGATAAAGAACAGGATCAACTGTGGAATGAAGTAGTTTAGGATTATTATTTCCATGACTGTGTGCAGATGAATGTCTTAAAATATACTTTTAATATGTCCTTCAGAAAGTCTATCCCACGAAGAAGGAGATAACCCTGATAAAATGATGGACAAAGGGTTGGGATTAAAGTCAGTGTCCTGAAGCAATGATGTGTTTGTATGTATCTTGCCGAAATTTCAGGCACTTGGGATATGGGATATGGGTGGTAATGCATCCCCAACGTCTACCTCCATCCCTTCCCATACCAACCAAATTTTATGATCAACGCCTCGATGTAAATAATGGCCTATGTAATGTGACGAATTTTGAAGACTTATTGAAATGTTAGGTTGAATAAATTGTGCTTTGAAGTTATCATAGTCAAGTCAGAAAGGTCTTGAGAAAGTTCACTGATATTTCACTTATTTCATTTCTGAAACATAAAAGGGTCTACGTTCAAGCTTCAGTAGAACTGACCAGGTCATCGTAACGGTATAGTGACACAGAGTACATAGAATTACCAAATAATTGATCTTCAAAGGAAAGCTAATTGCAGCATATTTTAGACTGGTGAAATCTGATGAAAGACATGATTATTAGGGGAGAATTTTAGGAACAGTTACTTCCGATTGGTCAGTAAAAATTAAGGCGTACACTTTGGGAGACTGAGAATTTAAGGGTACCAACTTGCTCAGAATTCTTTAGTAAGATTTTGCCTTGTGAGAAGACAAAAGGTCCGACTCCTTGGGAAACTTGAGAATAGTGTTTTCCCTCGTAGAAAGGCCAGCTAGCTGTCTTAATAAGAAAGACAGGCTATAGTGCTAGGACACACGATTGTGTGGAAAAGAAATACCATTAAGGTCCGCAATTTAGTTTCTATGTAATTTTCTATTTTGTTGTCTGTTCATGCAAACGTGTTTGATATGCTTATGATTCATGCTATGTCTCGATTATTCAAGTTTATAGAAATCTGTTGATGCTAGAGTTGTATGTAATTTATTTCTTTAATTTTACAGTTCATTGATAGAATTGACGGATTCAATGTGTAGAATTCCATAGGAAATTATGATGTAACCCAAAGAAAGTTCAAATATGCAGTATTTCATAGAGATTTATGAATTAACCCTAATATGCAGATGGGTCATATTTCTTATGATATATGAATTGATTTCCTGTGTAGGATGATATTGTTATCGTGAGTTAATGACAATTGTATATTTATATATGATTTCGCAATGCTTAAATGATCTTGCAGGTTATTGGTTACTGTAGCTAGATTTAGTGAATATTATGCCATAAGTAACTGAGCATTTATTTTATTGAACAAGAATTGACTAGTCAAATGTAAATAAGACGTGTAGTAATGTATGCTGGTATATACGGCCGCATTTGTCTGTAGAGAGCACGTGGTAATTTCTAACCAATTGTCGTGCGGCGAGGGCAATGAACTGCCGAGCTAAGGTCATTTGTACTAAATATAACGGTTGTACCTTACAAAAATCTGTAAGGACAGTTATTTGTTAAGATCACATTATGTCAGAATTTATGCAGTGTGAATCGCTAATCTGAATACGAACAAAGAGAGTTTATATATATATATATATATATAGAAAAAAAAAAGGAAAACCCGATGAGTCAGAGGGAAATACTCATCTAAGAGAGGTCGGTATAATCAGGGGTCAGAAAGGGGATCAATGTGCACGCATTAGACGTGGAAAACAAGACAAGAGGAGAGAGACGTCAGGTGATGCTGTCAAGCGTGGAATTGTACTCTCTAATTCACCACTCGTAACATGATGTAAATTGAACACTGCGACTAAATTCTATCAATGTAAATCTGTTGGATTGAAATGTGAAATTTTGGTTATGTATTAATTGATTAAATTTATTTTTATTTATTGGTAAAGGGGGCTCGTAGTTGTTTATTTCTTTCAGTAGCCTTGCTCAGCTATCTGTTAACGTTCCATCTATCCGTCCACACTGGGCAATAACACCGGAGGTCATTCCCTAGTTAAAAACCCCTCCCCCCCGTTACAAAGGGGGTCTATCGTCCGGGATATTTTGAACAGTGGATAGCAGATCTGAGCATATATTCAATAGAAATATAGTACCATAGCAGTGAAAACTTTGTTTATTATTTAAATAAAGAATTACGAGTGTGAACTGAGTCAATATCTATGCAATTTGTGCATGCCATTGTTGAGGTTTTCTTTGATGTTTGTTATGACATTGTAAGAAATTAAGATTCTGTACCCGAACCGCTGATAACGTGGTCGTTGTCTGAATTGGTAATTCAGTAATTCAGAAGAGGTATTGAAAAGTTAGCCTTAATACATCATATACCCAAAGACTAGTGGGCCATTAATATTTCTGCATTTTTGCAAGGAGCTGCCAAGGATGTCTACCATAATATGGCACACACTGAAGTAGATGCCTACGACGCTCTCAAGAAAGCGCTTATACGGCATTATGAGTTGTCGGCTGAAAGTTTTCGTAAACTTTTCAGAGTCGTCTAAACGAACCACGGAGACACACGCACAATTTCATACTCGTGTGCGCGTGCTCTTCGATAAATGGATAAAAATGACAGGAGCCGCACTAACTTATGAAGGCATACGGGAAGAGATACTGAAGGAACATGTCCTCAGTACGTATCGGAAAGACCTGATCGTATTTTTGGCGTGATTTCGCAGCCTTAGAAGATATCCGTGTGATGTTGAGCGATATGAGAGTGCAAACTCTCATCCTACAACATGGAGTGGCAGGGGTCGAACCACGTCCCTGACTTTAGGAAAGCTAACGGTTTGAAACCTCATAGGTGGAATGGTCAAAATGGTGGGAAGCTAGGGGCTGATAATCCCACCCGTGATCAGTTTCCTGGCTCAGGGAAGTCCCAAGGGGTAGATAAGGGTACCCCTGGTAAGAAAGATGAAGTCGTGTGCTATGGTTGCAACAAACCTGGCCATATTCTCAAGAACTGTAGGAAATATCGTCCAACGATAAATGTAGTGACACCAGGCACTGGTAGAAAGTGTAAACCAGTAGAGTGGTCGAATACTGCAACAGCTACGATAAATGGAGAGAAGTATGACACCGGCTGCAGTTATCCAGCTTTGGTGGATGGGAAATTTGTTAAACCTGCTGATTATACAGGTGAGACAGTGGAGGTTCACTTTGCTAATAGGAGTAAAGATTCACTTCCAGTTGTTTACATCGATCTTGATTCGCCGTATGTGAAAAGACGAATTTCAAGCAGCGTGCTTTGTCCTGTCCGGGTTATCGCATGAGGTGTGACAATATTTTGAAAGAGGAAATTTTTTAGGTATTTCATTAGGAGAAATGGGTATCACCAGTTGTCAATTATGATATCAGCGTGAATAGTACCCATGTCGCGAGTAAGGGCAAGTATCGTCAGTGCACAAACCCACACGGTCATGCGGTCACCTGCACAACACCCTTCATCCAACAAAAAAGATGAAAGAAGGTCGAAGGTATGGGGCTGACGGCTATTGAAAATCCATTCGCCTTGACAAAAGAAATTTAACACTTGGCTATATGCATTCACCCACTGGATGTCTATTGAGAAATGCAGGATGCATACCACCTTTTCTTAGTTGCAGTGTCAGTTTACCTATCGCCAAATAGAGCACGCCTGTAAATACGAATGTACTCCAAATGTCCTGAGTGCCTTTATAACTCGATTTATATAGCAACAATCATTTCTTTTACATTAAACCCAGAATAAGTTATTTCTTTTTTTTATAGAAATTTTTTATATTTATTTCAGAAGGGTCATTTAAGAGATGAACAAAGTAAATAGATTCTGGTGGTGTGAGAATGAGCAGCAGAGAGGGTGAACAGACCAATGGTCGAAAAAAGCGGAAAAAACGCCAAAATTTTAAAAAGTACATTTTACAAGAGAAAAAAAAAGCGTCGACAAAATATGTAAACGAATTATTTTTACTTCACTGGCCTCCGTAACAGTGTTACGGGTAGCGTTTACTGACTCGTGGTCGCACCCTCTCTGCTGTTATGGTCGCTATCTTACAGGAGATAGAATTAAATTATAATATTTATAATAAATAATTATGTTGACACAAGCGAATTATGGACAATTACACATTTCTTTGAATATCTCGACCGTAATAAAATTACGGGTGATAAAAGTACTAATTATTTTTATAACAAAATGATCTTCGATGATGAAGGTAAACAACATTGCTTTATTTATCCAGAAAAATTTATCGGATTCACATGTATTAATGATGAAATTGTACCTGTCATTGGTGCTAAAAGAATTTTTAATGATTCTACTGATCACTGTATCAGGTTTATATTTGACGAAGAAATGCAGCGTCGAAATTATCTTCTCCGTGAACCTGAAGTCGTGGAGAAACAAATTGGTAGACCACTTTCCGAAGAAGAAAAAAGTATCCGTAACGTCTCTCTGCTGCTGTAATTAAACCATTATTATATCAATAATGATTGGTGAAGCTCATTCAGCTAGACTAGCTCGAGAGCGATTAGAGGCAATACGAAAATATCTTCCACTTCATAACGACGTTAAACAGCAACTACAAGCGCGTCAATAAACACAAGAAGAATTTGCAGAAGGTGCAGAAGATTTATTTAAACCTATTACAAAGGTCTTTTACCTGCGTTAGAAAGAACCGCATTAGCAACTGAGAAAACAGCAGAAGGTACTAAAAAAACAAGAAGACTTTTACGAGAACTTCCTGCCGAAATAGCTGCAGCTCAGCCAACTCGAGAAATACTTAAAGTCTGTGCTGAGATAGGTGATATAAAAAATCGTGCACCAGGACCAAAACCAGAATCAAAGAAAAAAGCTAAAATAAATGATAAATTTACCGATGCTTGTATTAATTTCATTAAATAAAATGTTAGGGACGTGAATGAATTATCTGCACTTGCCTTGGCAAGTTTTGATAATAAATTTTTTTTTATTAAAACCCAATTATATTAATAAACCTGTAGATCGTTAGACTTGGTACAAATGGATATTTCGTATATATCACGGCGTTGATTATGTTCGGACAGATGATACCAGGTATATTGCATTTAGTGATGGAATAAACAATCTTGCACAATTACAACGACGACAACCTCCTCAACCACAACCATCACAACAACAACTATCACCACTGATACAAAATCTAAAAGAACTACATCAAGACCAAGAACAACGACAACAACAACGAAAACAACCACAACCATCACAACAACAACCTCCTCAACCACAACTACGAGTAACGACAATTAGAGCATTTAAATTTAAGCCTGAGGGTATTGCCGCTATCAAGGATCCAGATATCCAAATATTGCAACATACGGATATAATAACAGGGATATATATGTAAAACCTGAATATGTTAAGAGAATGAAGAGTGATAATTGGATTTCAGATGTATATCTCGTCGCTAATGATATTGATCGTATTAAACGTAATGATGAAAATTTTGTTAAATTCAAACAGGAGGTAGAACAGAGAATAAAATTAGATACTGAGTTATTTGAAGAAAAATTCTATGATGTCCCCAGCGCAACTGGAAGCGGTATTAGTACAACGGGAAGTGGCCTTGTTACTTGTCCAGGTAATGTCCTTGCCGATGTTGATCGATTGGAAATTCTGATTGGCGGAAAACGAGCTGGAAATAATTCTCCAGAAATCATTAATGAGATAACATCAATTTGTCAACGATTATTTACAGGTGGCATCATTGAACGCTAATGTGTATCGGTCCCTCATAAATGAAATCGCTGATGATTATTATAGTGATTAAGCAATTAGATATAATTATTATAATAAGATGATTATACATGCTGCTCAACGTGGACCAAATATGTGGCCGTGAAGCACTGGCGGTACTTGATGCTGTATCAAGATCAACGAAACCACCTCATAAAGCTGTACACGCGTACACCAATAACGCGTACACGAGTTCTATTTTAAATAATCACTAATAATATTATGGTAGATATTTACGGAAGATGAGCTAAAGCCCGAACAACGTTCGGAACCCAACAAGCATCAGATGAAAATTTATTCAAGTGAGTAACAAAGCAGATCAATGATGAATTTGTCTGACCTGCTCAATCTTGTCAACGTTGATCCAAACGAACTCGTTTTATTTCAAAACCGTAAAGGGAAGATGGAAGACGAGTAATATTTTAATCAACAATATTATTATTCGTAATCGAAGAATTTCTAACGATAGAGCAAAAATTTATAAAATGACCCGATTACAGAAATATATATCCGTGGGACGTTGCTGAATATTTTATCATCAACGATAAAGGAATTATTTTTGCCACAGAAAATGTATTGCTCAACATTTACGGGTATTACGTCAGATCCTAATGAAGTTAAAAAAATATTTCGTCCAATATTAAATGAATTCAGTAGAATTCAAGTACATTTGAAAAATGTAATCTTTAGTTTGACGCAAAATTACAACGAAGACATGAAAAAAGTATCGTTGATACGATTCAGCATTTGAACGCGGTGATATCTGACCATAAACATATGATATACGTCATACTTGAAAATGCCAAATTTGTTAATCGACTATTTATTATTAAAGATCCTACCATAGATGCTGGACAATTAGATTTTATATTCAATGATTATTCAACATCGCTGATAACTAATTATAAAACTCCAGAAATCGAATTCAACATCGCTGATGTTTTTCCGAAATTCCTTGAATCATGGAGAAAAATAATCCCACCACCAAGTATTCTCAGACACAGTAATAATCAATACAACGAAGGTCGTCATGTTTCGCCGGGCATCGTCAATATCACATCGACGATCGCAGTCAATCTAGTATATGATGTCATTGATGGCAGCTATCAAGTTGACGCTGAAAAATCCAATCAAGCCCAACAAGGATACATTTACCTCTCAAGTTCCACCAGGCTATTTGATTGTATCAGAACCAATCAATGTTGTTTATCTAAAATGTCATAGTCCGCTCTTATCAAGGATACATTTCAAACTTACTGACCAGACTGGACACTTGTTGGAACTTAGGTCAGAGATGCTGCATATAAAAATCTGTTTGTGTGTTCCTAGAACGTGATCGTAGATCTCGCGTTCGTAGAACGTGATCGTAGAAAACACCAAGCAAAAAAAAAAAAAAAATAAAAAAATAAAAAAAATATACAAAAAATAATTTTAAAAAATTTCAGAATAAAATATTTTTTTATTATGGTTACACCACAGTCACGGTGACACTCTTGGATTCGTCGTCACTACAGTCATTTTCACTTGTATCATGGGTAGAGTCACACTCGTCGTTATCTTTCGCCAGTAACTCTTCCGCAACTTCATTCGCGGACATAATATCTCTCAGCTGTTTTATACGAGAGTGTACAAGTCTTTTTGTTTCGTATTCGTGAGATAATTTTGACCTAACCTTTTCGATGTACCGTGAAAGGGGAACAAATAATTTCACCTGCGTATCTGTAATTGCTGCCAGAGATTGTAACATCGCCTGTTGGATTAACTTTATGAATCTATAATCGGAGGGCAGCGTATATCTATTTTCTGATTTTCGAAATTGTAATGATTCAAAATCACGCATAATTTTTTCAAGATCAAGTTCATCCGATATTTTTATACCGCTGTGTTGTAATTGCTTAATAGCAACAATAATAGCATTAATATTTTCATGATTCATTATATAATAAGTATTTATTTAATATAAAAATATTTCTGAATAAAAGTAAAAATATAAATACACATACCATAACGTTTTGGACATGACCGCGGAAAAATATTATTATAAATCAGGATAACTTTAACGGAGAAAGCGTTTGCTTGACGGAATTTTCTCCGTTCATTGTATATACCGAAATTTGATTTTCTGTTTGAATTTCTTCGAAAATGCCGATCTTCTTAAATTATTTGCAACAAAACATACTGAAGGGCATGCAGATGTCAAAATATTTGGCAGCAGCATTCATCAATAGGAAAATTATTTCTTCATCTGTCTCTGTATTTGTGGATATAACCGACCTGGGAGTCTTAGAATTAATGCCAGTATTACCTGATATACAATTCTGACTTTGTGTAACAACACGCAAATTATTTAAAGAATTATCCTTCGGGTTTGAATTAATGTGATTGCTCACAAATCCGTCTTCGACGACCCCATGAAAACACTCGAACACGAACCTATGGGAGTAATATCTTTCTTTTCCAGCGCGAAAATTGAGATAACCAAAACCATTGTCAGAACCAACTGGTTTTTTCCATTGACAGTGCCTGACGATACCATCTCCGGATGCTTCATAAATTTTAATTATTGGATGCTTCACAAATTCATTTTGCTCCATTTATATAGTAATATTATTTGTCTGAATGATTATTTTGAAAATTTAGCGAGATAGTCTTCGATAGTTTTTATGGGAGATTCATTATTATATTTCTTAACATATTAGCGTTTCAACTCTCTGTATCTTTTACCACCACACTGTACACACAACTGGGTTTTTCCTCGTACACCAACACCACATCGTAAACACGGTTTCGATCCTAGACTCCCTTTGCGAAAACTTTGCATGTGACGACCACAGAATTCATTTACGCAGGATTTATTACAGCGAAGTGAAAATCCTATCATTAACCACTTGCATTTGTTCTTTGCTTGTATCATTATGCGTATAATTAAAGTTTAATTAAACATATATTTTGACTTAATTATAGTATGGAGGAATTTGAGAGATTATCCGCAATTGAACCTTCCAGAGCAAGATTCGATCTTGACAAATTACCAAAATCTAAATTTAGTTTTTCGATGCAAGATCTAGCTTTGATAAATAGCAATATAACTGATCATATCCGTGAAGCTTAAAAAAGAATTTCGCAACGATGGTGCGGCTCATACTTGGTCAACATTCAGAATTATTTCCGACTCCAGTGATGTTGTAGAAGTCAGAATTGAATGACGAACGAGGAAGAAATATTATCAACTATCTCGACAATCAGCGATATATTATTCTGGTAAAATTTATTGTGCAGACAGATGACGACACTTGGATTATCCGTGATAAACGTGACCCTGTACGACTTCATACTGGAATAATACTGTTATATTAAATAAAAAATCCAAACCAGGTAAACCGTATTATGAACGAGCGTATCCTGTAACTGCATTTGTTTATGCGATATATCCGTTAAATGATAAACCTAGCGTTAATAATCTCAAACCAATGAAATTATCCTCGTTGACTTCGTCCGTGACTATGTCACGGGGGCTAAACTGCGTAGCTGAGCGAGTTATGGAACATTTCTCAAAACAATACGCGAAAACGGTTTAACAGATCTAAGACGTAAAAAAATAAATGCGTGGGCAGCAACAGTTAAAGATACCGGTGCATCTATCAGCAACGTTGCTAAGCTAGAAAAGAAATTAAAATTCCCAATAACAGTGAAGACACTAACCGGAGAGATTTTGTATGCTTCGAAATATACATCAAGAGGAGCTCCTATAATGATCATTGATCATAATGCATACGCATGGACAACCGCGGTAACAATATTTCCCCGAGACAGAATAGTTAAATTTTACAGCGATTATATATTCGACGCCATCAACGATATTAGTAAGAGTGATCCTGTGTCTGTGTGGTTATTTCGAAGTTCAGAATCCATATATTATGATGAGGTACGACCTAACGGTGAAATTTATCGTGAAGAATGACTCCACGAAGAAATGAATACTGCTCGGAAATACACTCCCTTTGATTTCATCAGGGACGAAGTCAAGGTTGAACAATTACTAGATAATTGTTTCACCGTTCCAACGGTTGCTGCCCACGCTGCTCAGGAGAAAAATTCATGGAAACCGACACGATTGGAATTTCTTGAAGATATCCAGCACAGTTGTGTCGAATACGGACAGGGCGGATTGTGGAATACTAAATACGATCATAAAGATATTATATATCGGTTGATATGGTAGCGTGTTATCCTGGACGTTTTCTTGGATACGGAGAATGTTCTGAATACTTTAAGCGATTTGGACATCCCACACACGAGATGACCATAGTTGCAATAAACGGAATGTTAACAAATTTTGACTGGATTTCCTTGTATAGAGTCATTTCAGTTTGCGAAAAATCTGCATCCGATTATTTATGTTTGGTTTGGAAGACATTTCTCAGAAAAATATTGGGGTCCAATAGTACTATTACGATATATGCTTGATACTGGAATTTTAGTGTCGTTGAACGTAAACGAAGCCATTATATCGTATCGTCCGCAGCAACAAGTTTGGTTACCACAGCAAAAGAAATATTCCCTGACAGAGAATCCAGATGAAAATCCTGATATGATTGATTATGAAAATAAAATTGCAAAAGATCTTGGTAGGAAAATAATTGGTAAGTTTACTCAAGGAGAATCATATGCTCATAAACGAACGTGCACAAGATTAATCATGGACGATGCTGAACTTGATTTTATAATTGCTGATACAATGGAGAAAAACATTTGTGAGCCGGAGTAATGCTTACTTATCAACCGGAACTAAATTGGGTACAATCGTGAGTTATATTGATGGTGAGTCACCGCAGTTCACTCATTTAAGATCTTCGATGCTTGCTTACGTTTCCATAAATTTATTATCGATGATAAATAGATTTCCTCGTTACGCGGTTAGAGTTGCCACGGATTCATTTTATATAAATAAAGCGTATTTAAATTTGCTAAAACCGCTACTCGATAATGGTGAATGGGGATCATGGAGAATAAAACAAGAAAATATACTTGACTATTCAGAATCTGCAGACGTTGAAATCAGGGAAATATATTCCAGCAATGACAATCAAATATTGAAATCATCGGCACCATCTGTGTTTGATCCTGTGGCCAGACATAAAACCCTTTATCTCAATGGCGCTGGAGGTTCTGGAAAAACAACACGTACCATTGAAACATTTCGTCGGAATTTGAAGAACTCCATTGATATGATTGTGCTGACACCTACACACAGATTAGCCAGAGAAATAAATGAACGAGGAGTAAAATCTCAAACTTATCATAGTTTCTTCAGATGGTGCGGGGGATACGTGGAGTGAATGGGTGAAAAATATATACCCTGGGTTATCATCTGGGATGAAATTTGTACGGTATCGTTAGAAACATTAAAAATATTTCTTGATTGGTTACTGACAGCGAATACTGCTGTGATAATGTGCGGTGATCATGGTCAACCGGCACCTTTTGCTGGGCAGTCTCCACACGAGTGGTTAAAAACGTTTGTGGATTACTATGAGGAGATAACCGATCATCATAGAGCTATTGATGAACCCCTGAAAGAATTTAAAAGATTAATCAGACTACAGCCAGATAGATTACAATGCGATATAATGCGTGAAATAATTCCGGAAACTCCTGTGAACAATTTTTGGAATTTGTGGAGACCAGATGATTTAATAGTTGCAAGTAGAAAGATAGTTCGTGATGAATTGCAAGAGAAATTATTTCTGTTACATAAAGAAAAAAAAATTGCAAAACTACCTGTACCATTGTGTTATCGCCCAGCGGACACTCGACGACAGACTATTGATATTGAGATTCCAGGAACAAATGAAAAACAAAATCTTGTATTAAATGATATTGTTTTAGTTGTTGTTGATGTTGTTCAGAGCGCGTTGATCACGGATAAATCGCCATGGAAGCTAGGATACTCTATAACGATTCATTCGTCACAAGGACTAACTATTACTGATACAAATACTTGGATTGTCGATGATAGAATCGAATGGTCAAATTTAGTTTATCTTGCAGTGTCTCGAGTCAGAAGAATATCTCAACTTCACAGGGTTATTATGAATTTTACAGAAAATAACAATCAAACTGCTAGCGACGACAACGAAGTTGTTGTTGGCGTAATAAGAAAAAAACTATCTGGTTATAAGCAATGTGACAAAAAAATAATCGCGACTTTGATATTGATGCTGAATTTATTATAACACTAAAATAGCGACAGAATAATCTTTGTGCAAGTTGTAACTGTGATATGCTGTGGGAATATTCGAATACTAATCCAAGACAATTTACCGTAGATAGAATTAATAGTAGTCTTGGTCACACACGCGAAAATGTGACCCTGACCTGTCTTGAAGGTAATCGACGTCGGGGCGCTGGACGCCCTGGTGCCAGTTTATAAGAGTGAACGCGGTGGTAATTATGTGTCTTCAGGAATTACTTGTTCACGTACAAATCCACGTTGAGGAGCATTTGAATCCAGTCTGTAGATTGCAGGTCTCCCCATAGATCTAACCACGCTAGAAATTTTATGTGTAGTCACACTCCAGATAGGATCAGTTGCTCTTTTTTTACCCCCTTCAAGTTCACCAGGTTGATTACCTAACACTGGCTGTTTTGAAAGGTCACGTCGTTGTACAGATATATATCTTTTTGTGATCGCGACGGTGGGTTTCATAGAAGTTGCACGAGTAATTTCAATATTTAACCCAGCTTATCACACTTGGTAATCTTGCAACCCATTCGCGAGATCTAATGTCGCTCTGAATTATTTCCTTCGCATACTGGCATCCAAATAACTGCTCAGCAAGTGTTCGATTAAATCGTTCAACTATTGCCTGATCACGATGAATTGCGATGTGTCCTCGTCTGATTTTGACATTATGTTTTTTCATCAGCGATGATACTGCACCAAGAAATTCTTTGCCAGGATCAACTTGTAGCAACTGTGGCCATTGCAAGGGTCCTCGTTGATAAATTCGTTCAAACGCAGATGCAACTTCTGTTGCTGTTTTTGTTGATAATGTTTCTGCTTCTTTATATCTACTTGCAACGTCAGCGATAGTTAACGCGTATGTGTATGTGCGTGATAGACGTCCACATGTTTTAATAGCATTGTGGGGTAAAAACAAAATATCTGCTTGATGAACCTCATTGGGAGTGCTGACATAAAAATACGCGTATTGAATCTTTTTAGGTGGACGTAGATATATTTACCATATTGGCTGTCGTGCTAACCACGCTGTAGCAACAGCACGTGAGACTTTTGCTGCTTCAGCACGTTTACCAATTGTTGCTTTACCTCTCCAGTATCCTCTTGGGCTATAATAAACCGATTCCATTATTATTAATCAGTTGATTAATTACCAGCCTCTTGCATTAGTTTACCCTTCATCGCAGATTTCACTAGAAAATTAGCAAGTTTTTCTCTGAGAGATTTATCAGGTATAGAATTTAACGCATGAATCAGTTTGACATCTGCCATATGTCGTTGCTGTAAATCACACGCTTGATCAATCTTATTTATTGGATACTCTCTAGGTTTTGGTTGGTCTTGGTTATCGAGTCGGATATCAAGTCGAGTCCCAGGATCACAATAATTGTATCCGGGCATCTGTTTCTCTCCGGGATATTTTGCCCACCGAGTCCCTACGACGCGGCAATATCACCACCTGTCTTTGTGCTAGACGAAATAAATTTGTATTTTTTTGTACCACATTTTTCACACTTACCTGTCAGGGCACGCCTTTTATTTTTTTTTTTTTTTTTGTTGTTGTTGTTAATCCACTGGTCCCGTCAACCGGTGGGGGTAGTTGCCCTGCATCGAACACAATATAAATACATGCTATTTATTATCATGGATATAATTGACTTTTCAGCGACACGAAAACAAGAGCCAGTCAAACATCATCTAGCATTGCCAAATTCTATTAGAGCAATCATAATAGGTCCATCTGGATCAGGCAAAATACAATTATTGCTTAATTTGATAATGAGATGGCTCAAGTGGGATAAGTTATATTTAGTAGCTCCATCCGTGGATGATCAAAGATGTTATGAAGTACTTAAGGATTTTAATGAAAATGCAAAGTCGTTTAATGAAAACGGCGACAATATTATTGATTTTATTACCGATATTGATAAAGCCCCATCCGTACACGACCTTGACGGATTTATTAACAATCTTGTAGTATACGATGATGTGATGCTAGACAAACAATCAAATCCTGCCCGGATATTTTCCAGAGGCAGACATAAAAATACAGACGTGATTTATGTAACCTAGCGGTATACGAAATACCAAAAGTGATCAGAGATAACTGTAATATTTTAGTTGTGTTTATTGGAGTCGATACACATACGCTGCGAAACATTCATCAAACTTGGTGTTCAGGGGATATGGACATGATTAAATTTAAAAAACTCTTTTCAAACGCACAAGCTACCCCACACGGAATTATCACAATAAATTTACATGATCCTAAGTCGAGGTATCGTATAGGTATTGATAAAATTTTTGGTCCTTGATGCTATCAGCGTAATGTAAAGACGATAAGTGATGTTCCCCCAATTCTAAATTTACAACACAAACAGCAAATGATGGTTCAAAGCACATAAAAATTATAAATAAATTTGCTAGACTACAGAAAGATGGCAATATCATGAAGGAAATAACTCTGTCAGGTAAACGATGGCGTAATTAAGCAGTTATTTCCCTTGTATAGCGTAACCTATATCTTAACTGCGCAAATGAACAGCAGACATATACATATACATAGCTTCCTCAGATCCTCTGCATGCACAGCAATATTGATTCACCGCAGTTATACAACATGTAGAATCAGTAATTGTATCTGTATTTAGAGAAAATACCTATGAAAAAAGTACTTTCTCCATTGATAGAAGTCTCAGCCGTGAGAGAGTCCGTGATTTTATCACGGAGAACAATTATATCTCTGTGTGAATGAACAGCAGTCATATATATAACTGCGTATCGCCTAGAACAGATTGCAAACTACATCAATATTGATCTATGCGTGTCATTTCATTTCCTGCACATGTGGTTCTTAGGACTGCAGTATATTTTAATCAAGGCAAAAATGTGTAAGATTGTTGTAGAATTCGCGATTTATTTTATATTTTATTCAGAATCCGTTAAGGATATACTAATCACGCATAGGAATTTCCTGCTAGGTAACTATATGATTATTTTTGAAACATATAATTGTAACTGAAGCTCATAGTGTAGTGGTTAGCGCGTCTGGCTCTCATACTCGAGGCCCGTGGTTCGATTCCCCGTACTGGATATATTGTCGAGGGTGGCTATCCGATGCCATTTTTCTTAATAATAATTTAATAATAATTGGGGTTGCCAGCAGCCCCAAGAGACTTCATGTACCCCTCACAATGTTAAACAACGTGGTGAGTGCCATTTTGCACTCGCCCCGGGATTTGATTTGGGGGGGGTACATGAAATCTATATGCCTAGACAGCCCTCTGAATTTCTAATATTTCGTTTCGCACATTAGGAATTCGCTGGGGGGGGGGTGTCTATGCGCTGGCGCCCCTAAAATAAACAGCTCGTAACCTTGACACTAAAGGGTACTCCACACAAGGACATTCAGAAAGAATGTTCGCCGGACGAAAAAGCCTCATAAGGTGCCTGTGGGCTATAAGAACAGCCTTAACCATGAAGAGTGCCTGTGGGCCATAAGAAAAGGCCTTCCAAATGAAAGGACTCTTAGGACCTTATGATAAAGGCTTTACTGTCAATAAAGGGACCCACGAAATGGTAGACCGATCGTCACCGCTGCTGTTTATTTTTATTCAGAAATATTTAGAAATAATATTTAGCGGCAGAGAGGGGGTGAGACCAAGATTGTGTGGCCAACTCAGAAAAATAATTCATTTAATTTATCGAAGCTTTTCGACACTTTTGTAAAAAAAAAACTTATTTTTGACATTTCGGCCTTTTCGATTCTATTGTGCGGCCAACTCAGAAAAATAATTCATTTACATCGAAAAGTGCTATTTGTCGACGCTTTTCGACGCTTTTTTAAATATAGATTTTCGGCCTTTTCGATCCTTGGTCTGTTCACCTTCTCTGCTGCTGAATGCAATAATCTTATCAGTTGATGGAAAAAAGACAAAATAAAAGAAAATATGAAGAAAAAAAATTGGTGGAGATTTTTTTCCAGGGATCGATACGTCTCGTCTGCGAACACTGATACAATGTTTTCTTTATTAATGTTTAGCACATCAGACGGTACTAACTAAACATCGTTGATTTTCAACCATTGCCATTTTGGCTGCCACGCGTAAACATGTTTGTCTTACTATCAACCAACGCTTGCCAAAGAAAAACAAATCAGAGTGGACAGATGTATCGGAATGTATGTATGTATGTGTGTATGTATGTATGTATGTATGTATGTATGTATGTATGTATGTATATATGTATGTATGTATGTATGTATGTATGTATGTATGTATGTATGTATGTATGTAGGTAGGTAGGTAGGTAGGTAGGTAGGTAGGTAGGTAGGTATATATGTATGTATGTATGTCGGGAAGTCCCTTAAGTTTAGGGTATGTAGTGATGTTGGCTAAATGTAGTGATGATTCTAGGGAATTTAGGGCAAATTTGTCATGCTCATTTTCGTCGTTTGAGGAAGGTGAACTCCTAGAAGATGGCGAACGTAATGAATCTTAAGAAGATTCTGCTCGCTGAGGTTAGGCAGTACCAATTTCAGCCCGAACGAGACGAGAACGTGGACGAAGAACTTAAACTTTAGGCGAAAGAGAACATATGGTATAATGAGTCTAAGCAGCGCTTGCGCGATTCGTTCTGGTAATTACTATTATCATTATGGTAATTATTATTAGTATTCTTTCGATAATGTTATTTAAATTTCATAATAAAAAGAGAGGGGCACGAATTTTGCGAAACTTGGGTGTCTTCAGAGCAGATTTTCATGTGGTCTTGGTTCATCAGTAACTAGTGGTGTTAGAAGTTAAATACTTAAGACTCAGACTGTGAGAGGTGTATAAATAAATACTTTATTAACTTTATGACTTAAGTTTGTTGTTTTAAACCGTGATGAAACGCAGACCCCGAATGTACTTTAGGTGTGTTTACTACCCTCCACAGATATATAAATTAAAGAATTTTATTAAAAAGAAAATCTGATCATTGACCTGGTGTATCCAGATGTTTAACAACCATACACAGATTTATGGGGAAACAAATCTTGAGAATAATACATTGCTGATTAAATGTTCATTATTGTGGTACAAAAGGTAGAACAAAAGTCTAACCATAGATTACATATGCATATATTTCATACCTTAACATGCAGGAACTTCTCATACTTTTTACCCACATGTTTGCTAACACAATAATGAATGATAGAGTGTATTTACCATGTACCCGTGGAAATTGCAGCAGTAAAGAAACCGTCGATAAGTGTAGATGCTGTAAAGAGATCAACATGAAAAGGATAAGACTGAGGAGGTCAAGGTGGATTGATTATCCTAGATTTCAGACAGTTTGCTTGGATGAATATTTCTTTGAAGCAGCATACTGTGCCTACAGACAGCAATATGGAAATTGCAAGGAAATTCTGTCAGAGAACATGAACACTTGTCTTGTAGGTAAAATATTATTACAATAGTTATGGTGCCACTATCAGGGTAAATTTTGGGATAAGTGATTGCTTTATACACATGAGAAATTTATACCTAAATTCTTTTTCATAAAATCCCTCCTTATTGATAAAATGCACCACTTTACTTGCTTGTTGAGTTTTTACCCAAATATTTCATTTTGATAATAGATCCTGCTAAAATGATTTGGAAATTCGCATGAAAAATCTTTAATCCTCTATAATTTCATTTCTTGAACAGATTCTAGTCAATGACATTAAAAACATATTGCCGTCCGGTCATGTTTATTCATTTAGCTTCCTAACACTGGTTGTAGTAAAATCTAATTTTATGCTAAAAGCCTTGACTCTGAGAATATGAAATAAGTAACAGAAGACCGAGATACGTGAAATAACATAACTTTATTCAAGTTTAAAAATTTGCTGTATATTCTATTTTCAGTCATATAAAAGGCATGGCTGCATAGAGGTGGCATTAACTATCAACTGATCGGGCTTCCTGACCACTTCCTCCAGTGCTGCCATAGTGCTTCGATATAGTCTGAAACAAAAAATTGTTACTCCTGCAATCTAAGAAACTGCAGAATGTCATCCTTTGCCTATATTCACACTGACAATTTACCGAAGAGAATTAATGGAATTGGAAACAAGACTTAAATAGTGATCATGTTAACATACATATAAATCATAGTTTAATGAATGAATGAATGCATAATAATAATAATAATAATAATAATAATAATAATAATAATAATAATAATAATTTTTGTTGCGATATATGATTTTGAATACGTGCTACAAAAAAGACTCTTTGTTGGCTTTGTTTTGATTAAAGTCTGTCAAGTTCGAGTTGCTTTGCTTAAGTTAGTTTCTCCCTTCTGTGTGTGTAAGTACGTGGGGAGAGGGGGCAGAACTATTAATGGGGGGGGCTGACTGTATTTCTAGTGATAAGTTCACTGTCCAACTTTAAGATGACTTTAAACTGTTATATTACTATATGTGCTTGTATACGAGTTTTATCAAATGGTATCATTCAGTGTAATAAAAACTGCAATATCTACATACCCTTGTTACACATCAAAATAGTGTGTGGGTCTCATATTCTCTCGGATCAATTTTTGTATCTGAACATGCCTGTCTGTAGTAAGTGTGAACCTCCACACTGTGGTTCAGCAGCTTTTTATGGCCCTAGAAAGTCCCTCTTTCTCCATGTGGTAACTACTCATCACTTCATTTCTCTGAGAAAAAGAGAAAAAAAAAAAGTGTTGAGCAAAATTAACATTACTTCTATTTCTTGAAATGTGAGGTCACCTGTACAAAGCATAAATGTGTTTACACGCACTTTAAAAATGGACTTTTGCAAAAGTAACCTTGAAAATGTAAGCTCATTTTCTTGCATGAATGCTGACAAGTACATGAAAGTTTGCAATTCCTTCGCTCCTCTTTACTTGCTGGACATTTACTTAACTTGTGTAGTAGGTTAAATGTTAAATATGTATATACTGATCATCGTGGTTTTCACACAGATGAGAATTTCTCATCCCCTCATCCATTGACACAGTGGTGTATATTCTGGCAAACAAGGTAATTTACTCCCAGTGCCTCAGCATGACGGGGTAATTAGCCTTTACAATGAAAAACAATCAATACATCAGGTATTCACAACATTTTGGCTTTGGCAGAAAACTTGTTTTGTCATTATTATTACTGTTGAACAGGCATGAAATAAGTGTGGGAATGCACATGAATTTTTTTCTGGGGGGAGGGACAAATAATAAGGGAGGAGTGAGCAAAACTACGGGTGAGACTATTATGATTTGCAAACATCCTCCCACTAAAATCGCCATCTTTCACTGATCGTTCTTTAGCTAGGTATATTTGTGGCGAGGGGTATGGGCTGACAACCAATAATATAGCAAGATAAAGATGTATAAATACTTTACCCTCGCTAGCGGTCGCTTCTGTAAAGGCTTCTCTCAGTCCACTTGTTGTTAGCCCTGCCGTAATCCTTGGCTTTGCTGATCTGGTGTTCACAGACTCTGGCGAGAAAACATGTTCGGTACTGCATTTGGCAGGAGTCGTCTGATGATTGTAATACCAAGTGACTTTAATTTTATAGACGGTACCGAAATCGTCGTCTCTCAAATGATCACTGCAGGCTATCTCGCCTGCACAGTACCGACTACTGAATTCAACGAAAGAACTAAACTAGAAATACACAACATCACTTCCGCTTTGTCTTACGGAAATTGCCTAGAGCGAAATCGGCTAGGAGCATGATGGCTCCAGAGGTTTAAAAAAAATCAATGTTTTGTAGTCATTTTCATTAATGATGAGGTATTTGACACAATACCTTTACAAACCACATCTACAAGATTAAATTTATCACATACACGAATGTTTTGTGAGTACACTAAGATAAGAAGACCTTTAAGGCTGATACTCATTCACTCGAAACACATGCACATGCATATCCTATCAATATCAAATCATATAAGAAACTGAAACTAAAGAGCTAATGAAATGTACGGAGAGAAGAAAAGAAATGCCCATTAGTTAGACAAGATGGTACTATTATGTAAATAGAATATTATTATGTGATCAAGTAACTAAATCATGAAACTGACTACTGCACTTGCCTGGAAGTTTGAATGAACAGTGAGCACATGTCATATCGTTATCGGTGGATCTGTCATAAGACAAACAATCGATGTTACGAATTTGTTGATTCAGTTCGCACTTCTCTTTTCTGTTGTTTTGGGTTTTTTTGAAAATATATTTTGACGAGTATACTGCAATACTGAAATACTGCAACTCTGCCCACCTAGAAACTATGTTGCCACCCTTGTACCATATACATAAAGGAGCATATCACACACACACACACACACACACACACACACACACACACACACACACACACACACACACACACACACACACACACACACACACACACACACACATACATATGCATACATGCATACTTACATACACACCATACAATGATACATACATACATACATACATATATACACACATCATATGTACATCCATACATCCATACATACATACATACATACATACATACATACATATATACACACATACATACACACATACATACATACATACATACATACATACATACATACATACATACATACATACATACATATCTGTGTGTGTGTGTGTGTGTGTGTGTGTGTGTGTGTGTGTTATATGTTCATTTTTGTCTCCCGTTAACTTTACATTGTCAAGATGGTGCAATATTTTACGATATTGAACACCTTGATACTGCACGCACGTGCACGACTCGTGTGTCCAAAATAATGCAGTGCATTAGGAACTACTTTGTAAGCAAACCATGTACACTCATGCAGTAAACGCTTTAGGTTTTGGTTGATTAGATTTGTTTGTGAATGAACTAAACATGCTGTTTCGTCCATTTGAGAGTATTGATTATAAAGTTAACGATGTGGACGAGTTCACTGAGTAAGAAAGGAAACTTTCAAACAAACACAGGAATTAACGTGATATTCGCAATGTTAACAACAAAGGTGAAAGACGCAGTAATTCAAAATATCATTTTAATCATGGAAACAGCTATTTAGAAGAAATATTCTTATCTTTTCGCAAAAAGAATGGTTCAGACAATGAGCAGTGCTCTCAATGGTTTTTAAAAATATAGTACAGAAAAGCATATTTGGGCCAAGGTCTATCGCAAATCAGAGACTCGCCGTTTTGCTAGTTTGTCAAATTACTAGATTCGAGAAAAAAAATGCAAGTGAAGGTTTTGGTAGGAAACTTACATACTCAGAGCCCATAATCCCAGACGACGAAAAAGTTGTTTCCTCTGATTAAATGGACTGTCATACAACAGTTGCTTTGCATGATACAGGTCATACCTGGGTCCCTCCAACAGCGAGCTTGCAAGTGACAGGGTATAAACATATTTTCTTTAGCTGCTAATAAGAATGATAATAAATATACTTCAACTTAAGCATCTTGAATTTTCTCAAAATGTACTTTCTTAGTTCTATAAATCTGAATTACGTGCCTTACAAAACCTGATACGCACCGAAATACATTTTCTAGCTGAAATCTTCACTGAAAATGACCCAGAAATCCAGTCCATCATAGTCAGAAAAGCAGAATTGAGTTGGCTCAACATAAAAACAAACTCCATTCATTCCAAATCAAATGGAAAAGTTGTTGCAATTCACAGTTATTCACAATATGACTATAAATTTCAATTTTAAGTAGACAATTCTTTTTGAAACTACTCTCGAACACCCGAAGAATTTCAAATGTCATTGGCGGTGTTATGCGCGCATTAATATTGTTATTGGGTATTGATGAATCTACGGTTGTGTATTTTTTTTTTTTAATATAGCATAAATTTAATTACATGTAGTGTATATTTGATAATTAAGCCTTACGTAGAATGTATGGCATACATATAACAAGTTGTATAAAAAAGGCTGATATACCTGAATTATTGAGACCTGCATTTGTTCTGAATTCACAATTCAGCACCTCTACCGGTTGTCACTGCAGCAGCAGCAGCAGCAACAGCAACAGCAACAGTCGCCAACAAAACAATGGTAAAACAACTAAGGCAATCTTCACATGTAACCCAAGGTCCAAGAAAAGCCGACATCCTTGCTGTATTAGGCACCTTTGGACAAAACCGTCATTGTACGTGCTGGGGATGAACAAATACCGAAATTAAACTTTCAAAAAGGTAGTGGCGAGTAGGAAAATTACGTGGCATTTATTTTATCCTTCACACGTACACTCCAGGCAAAGATGTTCAACAACTAGACAAATATGATTCCTGTAATCGGAACGGTATTATAAAACTTTGGTTAGGTTGTTGAAGCAGACATTATCCTTAGTGCGCGTCTGGTCATGTCGCTTAAGCATGACGAGGACGGATTCAAAACTAGCACACGTGCATTCACAGCTCGCGTAGTCCTGCACCGCAAGAAAAGATAAAAGCGAAATCAATGATGAAATTGGCAGAGGACAAGATTCTCAAAACGCTGGAGAAAAAGACCAATGCAGGACTTTTACTGTAATGGTATTAATGAAAAACTACAGCGTACAATCATGACAAAGTCTGGTGAAAACAACGTAAAATTTACTGCAATACAACGAAAGATGAAAGTACCGTATATTTTTTACGCAGCTAATCTTTAATTGTGCCCAGTGTGTCAGTGCTCAGGGCTTTAACGATCCAGACACAGTCAGTTTGTTTCTGAGATCGAAGTTACGGCAAAATACTGCTGAAGTACGAAATTTACTACGACAAGATCAAACCGTATTATCAGGAGTCCGCAGACTACGATTTATGAAAATGGAAACCTGTACACCGAAACTGACTCTGTTGATGCATATGTGTACGTGTGTGTATTGATTTCTACCATCACCTCCAATGATGTGTACATAGACTGCGCGCAACCAAGTATGATCAATGAATTTGATACCAGTGTTGGATTAATGGCATTCAAGTCATGGATCAGATCTACATCTGTGAGTTGATGTCCATGTATATCTTTTAATGCTTGGTATATATATGGTCATGTCGGTAACACGCAGCGTCAACGCATTTGATTGGGTGCTTCGCCGGGCTTTAGATGGTTATTGTGTCCGATGGAACTGGAGGTTATCGTAACTTCTTTGCTGTTAACCTGTGAATCTCATTACGTGCAGTATTCAAGTTTAAATAATAAGATGAACTTGGAGGTGAACTTCTTTGCTTCAAACGTTCCAGTAACCGCTGCTCGTCCATTTCGTGTTTGAGGCAAGTTAGATTTGTAGTATGTGTAGCACGACATCTCACACAATATGAAAACATAATCATATTATAGGAAAGACATTAGTTAATGGCATTACGAGAAGTAAGATTACAAGACACTAGGTGATTCTACTTATAAAGTAACAGAACCTAGTTCTAATGTGATTTATCTCACAGTTTATACACAGCATTTATATAACACTTTCATTTTATTTTCTCTCGTTCTTAGCAAATAATATCAAAGCTTCAAGTGGAAGATGTCTAAGTAAATTCTTTTGCGAGATTGGTGATACAGTTTGGTGAATTACTGTCTTTGTTTTACCTTTTGATCCAACTGTCATGTTTGTCTTATATTTGCATTATGATTGCAATTTAAAAATGTGGGCCAAACTAGATAAAATTTCAGCAATGAGGAACTTTTAAATCATAATCGACTGAACATCTTCATGAGCTGCTATTTTCAATATTCAAAAGAATATTGACCTAGTGTGCCGTAACAGAGCTACCTTCCAAATGTCCGCAGACTACGGTTTATGAAAATGGAAACCTGTGAATCTCGTTACGTCCAGTATTCAAGTTTAAATAATAAGATGAACTTGGCTTTTACTATGCAAATACATTGATTCTCTATTTATCTTTTTTTCAACATTCACCTGTAACTCTAGGCTGATTTATCTCCCTGGTATTATTGTTTTCTCTACTTTGATGTAATTTCAATTTCGTTGATTACATCTCTGATATTTATTATTTGTTTTTCAATTCCTCATTATTTAATTCATGTATTGCATGGTTGCTTCGTCTTTTTCATTTGTGAAGTGTAAAAGATTAACTACTAGTTATCTAATAAGAAATGTTTGTGGGGGGTTGGGGGTGTCTTTTTTCTCATTATGGCATACCGGAAAGATGGATGCCATCGAGATCATCAATGCATTAGAGCTATTCATGGAGCTGTCTATATCCTGACCACAAATTAATTCTCACCACAGTGACATTTGCACATACAAAGAAAGGAAAGTGACGACATAAGATGAATTGAGCACGACCACGATAGATAGAACACTATCGATCAAAGTAATAACAATGCATGGCTGTAAATGTAGGCTGATTGATATAACACTGATGCTAATGACAATATTTTCAACACTTGTATGATTTTATATATATATATGTGTGTGTGTGTGTGTGTGTGTGTGTGTGTGTGTGTGTGTGTGTGTGTGTGTGTGTGTGTGTGTGTGTGTGAGGGAGAGACAGAGAGAGGAGAGAAACAGAAAGAGTCATTTTGAAACGATGCCCGATCCTAAAGAAGTGGGCATACGTCGTGTCCCACTCAACATAATGTGATTTTATTTCATTGGTTATTGTTAGAGGTGGGGGTGGGTGGAGTTGGCTTGGGTTGAAAGCACGAATAAAGTACAATTATTTTCGTTTTACATTTTGATGTTACATTGCAAGAAATTAAGGTAAAAGTGAAAATTAAAACCAAATGAAAACATTATCCTTCTACTGCACTCAAGCTATGAATATCTTATTATAAACGTAAAATGTATCGCAAAGAACTAAAAGTAAGTGAAAAGGTATTACTGTCATGTGTCTTTCCATGTGACTCTAGTTTTTCTTATGTAATGTCACTGCATTACTTCAATCCAAGTTTTATGCCCTAACAATCAATGTGATGTATTACTTACCACAATTTGTTATGGACTATTGTGGCTTGAATATTATGCTTGTCTCAATCCGTCATGGTCAATGACTGCATTTTATACCCAACGAAGTTCTAGCCATGATTTATTATCGCTATTGTAGACTAATTACGCGTATCATTTCTTTGATTAAAAATAATCCATTGCATTGGTAAAAGATGATCTTTTATTCTTGTATCAATATTTTACATATCACCTCAGTGAAACAGCTGTTCGGAATTTACTAATGTCCGAATACCATAACATATCCCTTTTAGTACAATAAATCTTGTGGATATAAAATAAATATAAAATGTCGAAGGAGATACGAGGATATATTTGAATGTGCACAAATTGGTATCAAATAAAATTTTCTGATTGGAACAATTACAAATAACATTTCCGCATTAAAAGCATTAATAGACATCTCTTTAAACACTCATTTCATTGCGAACAAGCGGCAGGAGAAGAACAGAAAATTCCAAAGGCAACAAACAGATCAGTATGCAGTTTTTTGGGGTGGAGTTTTTAATTAAATATTGTCTGAAAATATGCACTTTTCGAATCTTAAGTAAACGCAATCGACAGTCGTGGTTTAAATAAAAAAAAGCCAACATAACCATAACATATCAAATACAAATGTGCTTGAAATCAAGCAATCCTGTCAAATGTGGTTAAACGTTTGTTAATAGAAATGATAAGTGCTAATAAGTTTCCGAAAGCATGAAATATAGGAATAAGAAAAGTAATTAGAGAAGAGGGAGTTGGGATACATCAAAAGACTGTTAGCACATCATCACCATCCAGAACATTGGCACATTATAGCACATTCGAGACTACAGACACATTCAAGACGTTCAATATCTGAATTTATCTGGCATACCACTGCAATTCAATGTCAAACTTCATACATTTGGACTTATAACTTTTAGTTTTATTTGGAATTTAATTTACAATACTGTAAGTTCTTTTTAAATTTTCACTTTTTATTCTAGGGCAATAAATTATTTGTTATATTTTAAAAAACTTGCTGGATTTTGCTTTTTCTGTTACTTAGTATAACAATTACGACAATTTTTAGGGAGCATACTGGACAGATATGAAAAAATACATCTCAGAGTTCCGCTTGTCAAGTTTATGTATAAATCTAAAACCATAGGGTGTTTAAGCTGCAGAAATACAAGAAAGCTAAAAACTGAAACTAAATGAAAGATCAAGGCAGAAAAGCAATGGCAGCACCTTGTTTAAAAGGATTTTAAACTGGCACGTGATTGTCTTAGAAGAGACTGATTGAGAAATATCGGCCAAAATTAGTTGCGACAGAAACCAAGTAGAACTGTAATCTAAATGGCATTTGAAACGAAAGTTTGTAATGAGAAATAGACGTGTATTCCCATGGAGAGTGTCAGTGACAATGGTAATATTGTGTTATGCAAGAAGAACATTGTTCTAAGAAAATGGAAGAGAGAGTTAACGTCAATGTACAATGATAACGGAAACATGAATGGAAATGAATATTCTACAATAAATCGAAATTGCATTACGTGAAACAAGAAATTATTTATGGAACATGTGGACTTACTGTAGAAGAAATATCACATCCGTATTGAATTCGTGAAACATTGCCTTAACTGAATTATCTTCGATTTCTTACAAAATATTGATTGCTAGTATTTCATGCTATGGTGTAGGTACAACAGTGCCAGGTCGATCTATTCCGCATGTACACAGATTCAATTTTTAAAGCCAAAATATCTATTCAAAGTTTTCTTCATGATTCACTAAGCTCTGCGAAAAGTATATCAATAAATATTTTGTAAAAGGTATTGATGATAAATCCCTCATTCCAGAGCAATAAATGGAATTTATGAAAAATAATCCCATAATTACAGACACAAGTACTAATAATTTAAAGTCGTGAATAAAATTAACTCCAAAGCTGAAGGTGTTGATGTGTTTGTTGTAGCTCGTAGAGTGTTGATGTGCCAACAGTCTTTTGTTGACTCAGTAATATAATTCCAGGTTTTAATTCACTATAAATTCCAGTGAATGTCTATCCAAGACTTTCATCAGAGCACTTTTGTATTTCCAGAGAAAATAATCACTTGAATTAAATAAACTGAGGAATTAGATTCCAACCCGAAATAAAATACTAGACATAACATATAATATAACTTGAATGTACTAGAACTTAAAGCATGAATGACATACATGAATCATAATAATATAATCCTAGATGTCCTTATCTGAATTCGCTATAATTCCATGTTAATGTCTAAATCCAAAAACTTTGTAATTCCAGCGCATAAGAGTTTGAATAAATCCAAAAAAAAACCTCCAAGACAAATGATTCTGCATCAGATGTTACCGCAAGAAAAAGTAATCGCTCAAGGAAACTACATGATATAAGAAAAACTGGGACACAAAAGTAGAACCATGATGATAGTCAAAAGTTCATTTCTAAAAAGGTTCTAAGTTGTCAGGAAGATAAATCCTTTTACTAAAATTGTAATAAAAAACAAGGTACACAAGACCAGGTTATTCTGTGGTGGAGTTCAAATGTCCTAGACTCAGGTAAAGATAAGCATGTTTACGTAATCTGAATACCTAACCCATAATCATAAAGAGACTGGTCAGGTACACAACGAGCTTGATTTTGGACAAGGTCAGGTACTAAATATAATTATAGATGGCATATAATCATGGAGAAGAAACTAAGATAAATATACATAATATACATTAAAAAAATGTTTGTCTATTTTCTATCTTTCTCTCGATGACACCCGCAAAGTAATAAGACTTTTATGCAACCACCATAAACAAGGTTTATACATTTTGTAGAAGAAAAAAAAAATCGTTCCAATTAACGCCATGAAATCGCACATTTATTTAAGAGTTTAGTGGTGTTTTTTTCTGAGATTATCGTGATATAAACTGTCAGCTGCCGAATCACATAGCAAATAACGCCAGAAGGACGTTAGGCGTTATGTATGCTGTGTGAGTCGGTAACTGACAGTTCATACCACGATAAACTCAGAAAAAATAACAATTAAACTCTTATCATTGCAATTCTTTATAATTTGTCTTATTCTTTTATTTTTATTTTTATTTTTTTTTAAAGATAAAGAAGTTGCAAAAGGAAAGAATCGTTATTATCAGATTTTGTTATTCCAACGTTAGACATTTTGACTTATAACGCATAAAAAGACGGATTTACTCATTTAGCGTCTTATCTTTTTCACTCTTAACATAAGCAACACCAACTAACAATAACAGAACGAAATATCATAGTGAATTTATCATATTAGAAATAATCCGGCATTTAGGTCTCTGAAATATGTTTTTGACATACTATTAGCTGACGTTTCTGGCTATTTTCATTCTTTCAAACCAATGCAACATAGATAAATAAAATGTTACCCCAATCTACGTTGTGAATGAAAATGACTTCTTTGGTCAGTATATGAAGCTAATAAAACGTGGTAGCGTTACAAAATTGCAGGAGCATAAGTAACATCAATAACATCTAATTTCGTCTATATTCCTTTTCGTATAAAATATATAGTGACGCAAAACACAATGCATTTTCAACGTTATATGTTCTTCTTTCCCCATTCCTTTTACTTGCCTTGCACACGTTTGGTACATACTCGTTTTTATCATTATGAAATGATAAGAGCAAAATAACTATCTTTTTTTTCAGAAACATCTGCATAAAATCGACGTGTACAGAAACTCTCATATGTTTTGATAAAATAAAAATTATCACGAAACTAAATCATGACATTTTTCTAAATGATGAAAATTCACCCAAACGTACTGCCTTACTTTCAAAGCAGATAAGGATTGGCAGTCAGTAATCTGCTTATATACATGATCTCCAGTTTTGCCCGTTTGCATGGTTGAAGCAAACAAAACAGCCTTGTCCGTATCCCATTCTGAACTGTCAATGCGTACATTGATATTGTCCTTCTTTCAAAGCCGAGATCTTTAAGATCTGTCACAACAAAATACGCAATTTTCTGTACAGATCAAAAAGTAGCTCGTCACTTTTTACTCTGCAAATTCCTCTAACTAGACAAAAAATAATCAGAGTTAATTTGTATCAGTTATATTGGTATGACGGTCTGCATGTCTAATTAATCTAACACATCGTCATTGCAATTTGTTCAATGCCCATTCCTTTTAGCCTTCAGGGACAACAATGGGCTTAATTCCATAAACTATCCTCAACATGCTATGATACTAAGGGTACTAAATATCGTATTTTCGTCTTCATTGCATCTGATCTAAACACTGATGCCTTCAGATAAAAACGTCTCTCATACGTATTTTTCCTGCATATTCGTTTAATTCTATGTTCACATTCTTCTGTAGCTTTTGTTTATCGGGAAATTGTATGATTAATTTAACTAAAGAAACAATCCTTCGGACAAAAGTAACCCCGAAAAGATCGTATTAAGTTGAAATGTAACCTTAGCTGTGCTGACTACACCAAAGATGATATAAATTCTACGAATGTAGTAATACCGTTGTGCCGAATTGTATGACATTTTATTGGCTATTGGCTAAAAACAAAACAACTTGTGTTTAATCAGAATTCCATGATGTCATATTTTGGGCATGTAATACACTTTCTACATGGTGCAGGATGGAAGTATCAAACGAAGCCAATCTTTTCAACTGACAACTTCTGCAGAGAAGACAAAATTCCATAAACATGCCACCATTTAGTTGAACTACTTCTTACAAATCTGTTGCAGATTAACAATTTAATCTTTCAAAATCTACACTTCTCATACCGAATCGGTAGTTTTACATTAGTTTAAATAGCGTAATAGGACATTTAATTGTTAAGTTTAGTATAGACAACAATTGCTAAATTCGACTTTCGCATTCTGATTACTTAATCACCATTTTACAAAATTAGCGTCATAGTCAATTGCGAAAAGTTCATATTGTATTAAATACAATTCATTTTTAGGAAATTGTTTTAGGCATCAATTGATTTTAAATTCTTTAGTTTGTTTTTCTGAATCAATATTTAACTGAAACACCTTGAGCTTTTGTGCCAGTAGCATTATAAGTTTTTTAATTATATAGTCAGTATACAGAATTCAGACTTAATTATGTAGCTCCAAAACAGGGATTATTACAACTGTCAAAACACACCCGGACAAAGAAACGATTGTCTAACAATAGTCAAGCTATCTGTGATAAACATGAATCTCTCTCTCTCTCTCTCTCTCTCTCTCTCTCTCTCTCTCTCTCTCTAATAATTGATAAAATTCTAATCACCCGTTTCCTCAATAATCCCTCTAACCTATAACAGTTGTCACTTCTTACACCCCCTATTTAAGGCTCAGATTTAGTAATAAAACTGAAACTGAAAAGTTTATCGTCTTCTTTAACTTAGGCACTTAGTCTTATGCTATTTGCAGAATATGATGATAAAAAATAAACTTTGGTGAGACAAGCACCTAATAAGAAACAGTCGTCATATTGGTCTTGGCCATTTCCGAAAATAAAATATTTAACAGCAAATTTACAGCCGAAGGTAGGCAACAATGTATCTGAGTATGCTTATAATCGAAGGGCAATTTGGGTTTCCTTAAAATAACCAAATTTTATAAATTCGATACATACTTGTATGTTTAAGTTCTATCGACCTCCACAAATATATTTCTTTTTTTTCTTACGATATATCCATTTCCAAGGGATCCCAGATTTGATTGCAACAGTCCAAATAAATTTTTACACGCGAAATAGGCTGATTAGCAATATTGTCTATATCAGTTAGAGATGTGTGTGAATTTCATTCAAAATCTAATTAGGAATATGTATGATGTGTACAAGGTGGCACAGAAGAAAATACAAATAAGAAAATCGATGAAAAGGACATTATCAAATGTCGTATCATTGATTGTCTAAAATGTCCGGCCTGGGTGATGTGGATCAGCGTACATTTTCTCTGTTGATCATCATTACTTTCCAAGAGACGAAAATATTTAAGGCTTTGACACTCTTGGGGATGATGTTGGAGCTATAGAACTGAGGTGTTCTAAGATTTGATTTTATATAGTTTTACTCAGATAATCAATTTCATCAGCACATAGGCGAATAGAACATATGATATTTTAGGTTTAAACAATACTATATAATAATAAAAAAACACAAAACTAAAAATGTTTTCGTACCAGCTAAGTTTACTTTGCCTGCAAGATGATGTTCAAAATATCAAAAGGAAATTTCACTCATACAATTCCTCGTGCATGTATTTCACTCCTAAAAAGATAACTAAATGACCAGCAAAGTTGATAAATAAAATTTAGTTTCACGTTTGCTTATGATATCAATATATGAGAAAACAGCACTTCATTTATATTAATTGCTGAATTTTCTAACTAATCGACTAATATAACGTGAATGTTTACAATATCTATGCACCCGACCAGTTGAATAAGACATCAATGTTCGTCCCTTAAGTTATTTTAGAAATTGCTTCGACTAACTTGAACTTTTGATTATTTTGTTTTTTCAACAGAAAGTAACAAAAAGGAAACAACATTCAATATACAAGATATATATATTCCTTCATTATATGATTTGTCAACGTCCTGGCGTTGAAACTAAGCAGTTTCTTGCTGTGAGTGATAGGCATTATATATTCATGAAACGTAGTGAGAATTTTCACTGTATCATTTCAGACCACCACAAGGAAACATAGGTCATAGCGATCTTTGTTTCTTAATAAATGACTTTTTTCAATTATAGTCAATCTAATTGTAATAGCTTTGTCTCGAGGATGTTTCACGCATGCCAGTGAAACACAGTGAACTGCTTGAATATATTCAGATGACACATGTTAATAACGGCTAGTCCCTGTGTTAACGTGTCCCTGTAGGCATTTGTCTGTTTTGGAACTTGCTTCATATTGAACAAACCTAGCGACCCATATTTTTTAAATTAATAAATGGGGAAGAGGGTATTTTTCCCATTTATTTTGTCTTGTGTTCATGTATCCGTGCAAATTCTAAAGCGCCCACCGTGGAAGATGGTCACAGTGACCTTATTTTCTTATAATTTACTATGCTATACACAGTTAAACCCCGCGGCAAACTCTTTGTCATTCTAGCTAAATTCTAAAGTTGACAATATGATGTATATGGAATTTAGTTAGAGTCTCCTTGAATCATCAGAGGGCCACGGGTTACCGAGTGGTCTGATGTGCTCGCCTTTACCGATACCTCATCTCTGTTCGCACGGGTTCTAGTCTCGGCTTGGCCAACATGGGAATGGGAAAAGTTTGTCAATAGATTCCGTAGGTTTTTCCCGGTAGTTTTCCGGATTCTTCTTACACCAAAATATATTGGCCGTGACGTACACCCTGTCTAGTTATGAAAATGATGTTCAAACCATAAAAATCCCTGTATCATTCTGATCCAAATTTTCCAAAGGAACTCTTATTTTCCACATGTCTAGAGGCATGGTAATGTACTATTCCAGAAAGGAGACTGAATTAATTACAACTCGAAATTTATCCTGAACATATTATTATGTTATTATGGAGCAATTTCACACATTAGGTTTATACTGGTCACAATTTGTACTGAACATAACATGAAAATATCTAAGAACATTTCGCTGTAAATGGAATTGATCAGTATATTTGCTACGAAGTATTATTTAGCTTTCATGTTTAGTTAACATTAACATTTATCAGATTAACCTATCTTAAAACACTGCTATCACATAAACAACATCATGCTGATTTACGTGTATACTGTCATATACTGGTCATGGAACACTTTGTTGACAAGATCACTATTCCTCAGAAAAGAATGAATTTTCAAGCTAAAGCTTATTAATAATTAAAGTGGTTTTTGTAACTATTTTCATAAAAGCCTCTTGCCGTTTTCGTTTACTAGTTTGTAAACGAAAACGGCAAGAGGCTTTTATGGCTTCATTTTCAGCATTAATAAGGGGATACGTTTTAGTGTAATAGCTAAATGTTATTCAAAACAGTCCCTTCTATTCCCCTAGAGGAAGAATATTGCATCAAATAATGCTATCAATAATGGTTTCAAAGCAACAACATATATCATTCCGTTAAGTCTTTCTTTCGTCTTTCATTAATGATTATATTCAATTAAACATTGCAGTATGATAAATTAGGAGGGTTTTTTTTTTTGACTGAAACCAATGATACATATTTTAATCCAATAAAGCAATTTTATATTATTACACTACCAAATATTTTGTCCTAGCAGATGTGGTTAAATTATGTTGAACTCAATAAAGAATTTCTTGGTTAACAATTTTGTTTGAATTTAAACTATCGAACCAATTCGATATATTTCAGATCGTTCTACCCTAAAAGATTCATTGCAGATTATTCTCTTCTCGAGTGTATATTCCGACGAATAAGAAACTATCATGTTAAAACGAACCATTTAGCTGTTTCTACCTTTTTTAAATCCTTCATCCGATAACATGATCACCAAACACGTCGCACACTTGATAACTTTTTTTGAGTCATATGGTCAACAGTACATATTGTTCTTCATTCAATACTGAGACTATTTTCATGAAAAAGATATCAAATTAACTATGTTTTAAGGAGAGGTTACATAAAGTGCCATAAAAATTAATTAATACTGGGACGTATTTTCATATCTGTGACGGTGTATTCATCCGTAATCATTTATACATAATTTATTTGTAAATAAATGTGTACATTCGAAACTGTTACTTTCATGTAGATTGTGGTGGCATATTCACTGAAATGATCAGAAAAAAAGAATAACATATGTGATAAACATTTTCCTTGCGATAAAGCGAGAGACTGCAGATTGCTGAATGCAGGTATGGCTTGTATATTTCCGTACAAATGTATTTTACCAAAGTCATACGGTCAGCTTTAGAATGAATCAATACATAAATTGGGCCAATATACTGTTAAGTGACCATGTTTCCCAAGCACAACTAATTCCCTCATTTAGGTCATTTTTAAATAACTTAGTAATATTTGATTCTATTTCTGCCTTTCCTTTTGGCAGAATTATTATTATTATTATTATTATTATTATTATTATTATTCCACGAAGGTGAATAATATGGAATATATTCTACTATCACACCTCTTTGTATACATATTTTTCTCATACATAACACTCTATTACAAAGTCAAAGACCATACAATGTACATTGATTATTAGTTAATATTTCAATTTTCTGTTAATTCCATATATGCAACATTGTATGTTGTACTTGACCTTGTCCGAAACCAAGTTCATTTGCTACTTGACCTGAAACATTGATCCTGTTTTAATTCTGTCAACAACTAATACATAGCTAAGATATTATCGTTGTGTATGGGTTTAATAATTAGGATAATTATTAATAGCAATAAACTTATTTATTTGATTCTGTGTCTAAATTATTGGTATTACCTTCTAAATATAACTAACCTACCTGATATATTCTGCATCCTATAATATAATTTTATCAACAGAAATTCCAATTAAAGATTTTATTTTGTAAACATTGAGAGCTTCTAAAAGGTAATTTGCCAATAGGTAGTATTTTTTTTTTTTTTTTTAAAGGAAAATGGTAATTGTGACCTGGGATCAAGTAGAGGACTTTATATTCTTGTTTTTCAAAAAGTATTCATTCGTGCTTTAAGATCTTGACAGAATCAATTGTATCATTGCTGTGTCCTATCAGTTCACTTGCGCTGGAATGTTACTTTGTTCAAATTATTTATTTACTGGAAATACAAAGTGCTCTTCAAAAATAATATTCATGGAAATAGTTGAATTTATAGTGAAATGTTATATAAGGATTTATTCTTGGATTGTATTATTGTGATCCAACAAAAGACTTTGCACATCGTACCATACGGGCCACCATAGGCACATCAACACATTTAGCGTTGGATTTAAATTGGATTTAGGAGTTATCAGAACATTAATTATTAGAACTTGCGTCTGTGATTCTATCATTATTTGGGATTTAATTCACAATACCGTAAGTTTTCTGTTTACATTTTGATTTTTGTATTCTAGTGAAATAAATTATTTGGTGAATTTTACAAAGCTTGTTCTTCTTACTTTTTCTATTACATATTTTAGACCATAGAGTCGTGTTAGAAAATCAGAGGCTTGTCCTTGGGATACTAATTTCTATAAAATATTTAAGTAAACCTTGTTTCTGAAATTTAAATTCACCTTTGTTTGGGAATTTGTTTAAGGTCTGTGATATTATTTTCACATTTTAGAAATCTGTAGTGAAGCAAACAAGAATTATCAAGGGTAGGAATGTTTAGAAAATAATTCCAGGTTTGATGGTCTTATTATAATCTATCATTCCATAGTAT
This sequence comes from Megalonaias nervosa, assembly GCA_016617855.1. Lineage (NCBI taxonomy): Eukaryota > Metazoa > Mollusca > Bivalvia > Unionida > Unionidae > Megalonaias > Megalonaias nervosa. The sequence goes on from JAECUM010010161.1 coordinate 36,420, forward strand.
TTACTTTATTATATAAAGAAAGACACTAAAGTAAGTGCTCTTCATTCACCCTAGCAAGTATATAGTTAGGTCCAAAGCTGTCATACAAAATGATAGTAGACTGCCAAAGAAACAGTCGTACTATATCTGCAGTCGGGGTGCGAATTTTATGAAATTCATGGGCTTTGATCTCGCTGTACCTAAACTTTCTTGGTATCGTAAAGCTATGGGTCTGTTAATGTACCCTCTACACTACCAATCGCTAATAATAAACGTGCTCCGATCACGGAAGGTCTGATAGGCAAATAATAAAGAGCTTAATAAGATCAAGTCTTAAATATCGAAGACAATACGTGGCGTTGATGTCAAGGAATTATAAAGTAAAAGCCTCACTCAACGTGTAATCCTTAATGCACATTATCCTTTATTGCAGATATAATACGATTCGTACTGAAAAACATGTGTTCTACCTTGTCTGACACCGACAAATGCGAGCTTTGAATTATGAACAGCATTAAGAGCTATTGGTAATTCAGTACAGATGGCATTCTGATTGTGAAGAACTGGCTGAAATTATGGTAATAGTGATGTCCCATTTCTTTCAGTTAAGCATCGCTCACTATTTAGCATTAAGTGTGTGAAATAATAACTTGCAATAAAGAACATTACCATACTTTTCTGTCCACAGACTTTGATGCAGTAAAACCGTATGTAGTAAAACTGAAATGCCACTGACACTGATGAAAAGTTCACTTAGTGGCAAGAACATGCGGATTTTCAATACAACGCGGAGAGCTTTTACATGAGGTGTTTTCTCGCACATGCTGTTTTGCAAATAAAATGGATTCAATTCAGTCCTTGACAATAGCAAGGTACGAAGACCTGTATTGGACATATGCGGAATTTCATGATGAGGAGAGTGACAGTCCTCGATATGTTTTGGTAATAATGACGTAATGTTTTAGTCACGAACATTATGATAATCACAAAATTGAAGAATATAGAAGATTGATATTTTCTACTCACGTGTCCTACTGTACATGCTGAACGATCTATTTTACCACAATTGGCAGTTTTCTAAAAAAATTGTACCCTGTAATTATTGAATCTTGAGTTAAAATATATACCTTTCTTTGTATCCTAATAACAAATGGTTCAAGGCAAAATGTACGAAATCTTAGACTCTGGTCCAATATTTTCCCTTTATATACACCGCCAGCTAATATTAACCTGCCTCCTTGTATTCTGGTTTCTAAATAATCTTTGCAAATGACTACATTGGACAAACGAAAGAAGCTAATTTATCTAGTATTCAAATGTCATATACAAAAGAACATAAATAACTAGTAATAACAAACACAGAAAATTTTCACTCAGTCACCATTAACATTTATTTAACTAATTGTACAAATAAGTGTCAACGCCTTCCGTGGCCTATTTGACACACCGTACAATCCAGTGAAGAAAAAAAAAAAACATTGTTGGAAATACGGACTTGAATTTATACTGAAATTTCAAATAAGAATTTATTCTTGGATTGGATTAATGTGATCCAACAAAAGACTGATGGCACAACAACACTTTACGAGCCATCTCAGGCACACCAACAGTTTCAGCGTTGTACTTAATTTTGAGTTCCATTAAAGTTTATTCGGAACCTTAATTATTAAGACTTTTGTCTGTAATTCTAAGACTATTTGTGATTTAATTCTCAATACCGGAAGGTCGTTTTCTTTTTACATTTTCACACGACTACCAAAATCTCAGACAACTCATTTTCTCGAGAAATAAATTGTTTGTTAAAGTTTACAAACCTTGTTGCTTTTCACTCTTTTCTGTTATTTCTTTTAAGAGCATATCAGAAAATTGGCTCTTGTCCTTTGGATACAAATTTCTTTAAAATATTTCAGTAAACTTTCTTCTTGAAATTTAAATTCGCTATTGCTTTGGAATTTCCCAAGTACCAAGCATTATTGCATATTTTAGAAATAAGTTAATGAAATCAACAAGCTTTTACAATATCATCTAAGGTGGAGATCTTTATTTCATAACCTCCCCATTAACAGTTAGTCTCTGAAAATTACTTCCGCTTGCCAGAAAATATGATCTTTCTGAGGCAAAGACTTCTTTAACGAAACAGGAAATACAAAATAGTTTGGTCCAATAAGTGGTAGAAATGAATGTTTAGGATAAAAGTGCTTTCAAGTTTAGGTATCGATCTGGTTCTAGCTTGCATGTTATGGAATTGAAATTAAAATACAAGATGGAATTGAGTTAAGAAAGCTTGAGCTTCATGAAGAAGAGAGACAAAAATGCAGTTACGGAAAAAAGAAAAACAAATGCAATTGAAGAAAGAGGGAGAGAGAGAGAGACAAATACAATTACAATTACAGAAGGAGGAAAGAGAGAGAGAATGAGAAGATAGGATCATGAAAATAAAGATGCAATGTTAAAAAAAGAGAAACTTACAGAGAGAAAGAGAAAAGGAAGAAAGGGAACTTCAATTTATACTAAAATAATTAGAGCTGGAAAGTAAAAAGCACATCCCCAATTTACACACAAATTCAAGTTTTGATGTTATTAAGAATATAGTACCTCTTTTTAAAGAAAAAAAAAATAGATAAATATTTTCCTCATTTTGAAAAACGGCTGAAAATCTGAAACGGCCAAGGGAGCATTTGTATTATTACAAAGTGTACTTGTTAGCAAACCTCGTGACATCCACACCTCCTTGTTAGTACAACGAAGTGCTTATTATGATCTGGTTACGGAATGCATCTTAAAGGGTTATGTGCTAGTACCTGAGACTTATCGACAAAAGTTTAGGAACATTAAAAAGAAGCTGGACGAACCCATGTTGAATTTGCAAGAGAAAATGAACATTTATTTGATAGGCGGTACTTAGCCAAGAATGTTGGTGAAGATTACGAAAATCTCAGAAAACTTACATTAGCTGAAGAGTTTACGAACTGCGTCCATAGTGACCTTAAGACTTACCCTGATGAGCATAATGTGGAAACTTTAAAAAATGCTGCTCGTACAGCTGACGAGTATTCCTTAGCTCATAAAGTTTCTCTTGTCAGTAGGTCTTCCACCCAGCAGTCTTCTGGTAAAAACTATTTCAATCTAATATTAGCACTTTTAAACCTCAGACTGGCACAATTGTTAGAAAACACGTTTCATATAATACAAATCATTATTTTTGATTGCTACAAATTGAAAAATAAGCAACATCATCAAGACAACTCTAAATGTTCTTATTTCTAAGAGGTCAAAGTCACGGTCATGTATTGAAAACAATACATTTGTTGGGTGAAAAAACATCATTCTGGTTTTATTATGGAGAATTATGAACCATTCATGTCGATGGGTTCTATATGACTCATAGGTGATTCGGCGAAGCCTATCCCTATTAAAATTGTAAGGGACACGGCAGTTTCTCGGAGTCTTTTATTATCAGGTACTTTGCCTTTTTCTGAGAAGTCTTCTTCTAAAGAGTGTTCCTATTCAGGGAGTAGAATGTAGCTTTGTTAATGTTCCTCCCCAATGTTTAAATTTGTCATCAGACTTAGTTTCAGGACTCGTGACAGTCGGAACTGTGTCATCTTTACCTATCGAGGGTGTTCATTTATTGCTAGGCAATAACATAGCTGTAAATAAGACTGCAGTTAATCCACTTGTAGTTAACAAGCCTTGTTTCTATCAGATCCCACTAAAAAAGAAATCCCTGATTTATACCAAACTTGTGCAGCTACTAGTGCTATGGCAATGAAAACTCTTGAGAATGATGTTGATCGGAACTCCTTTATTGGTCAAGCTTTCTATGAGGTCACTTTTGCTCCTCGCTTCTATCAATCAAAAGTTATTGTAACTACTTATTCTCTTTATTCAAATAAGGATAACAAACGACAATCACTTGACGTCCTGTTTGTTTCAGACGACTATTAGTGAAAATGAAGCCACAGAAGTACCTGCTTGTTATTTATTAAATGGGGTCCATATGAGTGTTACATTCGAGTTCAAAATGACACACAAACACCAAATAAGGCTCCTATATCTTTATAGAAAATAAAGCTAAAATCGTCACCATAAAAAAACAGCTACATAACTGCCTGCGCTCCCACTCTGCTTTTGTTTTAATAAGAGTTAGAGATAAAGATTTTGAATAATTTAACATTTTTATCTTATCAAGGGCACGAACATTCTCCAATCTGTATATTCTCCAGGCTCAGTGAGCATTGGAGAATCCTCGCTTTTGTTTTCTTCATACCCATGTGATCTGCAAGAGGTCGATCGTGTGCCAGCGTCTTTACCATTTTCCGTAATCCTTCTGATACAACAGTTTGCTCCGCTCGACGCGAAAACCATCACCAGATTGCCATTTTCACCGCAAAATATCATTCTTCTAGAAGAATGCTATTCACTCCTCCTCGGCCTCTTCACGAGTAGTAAACGACTTCTCGCTAATACATTTCAGTGAAATATCAGCAGTGCGTAGTTTCGACAACATGCCCGCATTCATTGAGGAAGATTTGTCAACTTAAATGTCATCACGCTGATCAGTATCTCTTCTATCGATGCTGTTGTTGACACCTTCATTTTTATCCCATCCTCACATTGGTTAGTATTCTCCACAATCCTCTTTTCGTCGAGACCTTTTACCAACGACCTCGTACCAACAAATGCCACTTTCTTACTAAGGATATCTATCCCCAATAGAGCTTCAGCAGTTAAATTTGAAACAAGCCCCATTTGGGCTAGACCCTTATAATGCGGAGTATCGATATTTACCACAGACAACCGTGCGAAAATGCATAATGTAGACATGTGCTCCTCTAGCTCGCAACTCTTGTCTACGAGATCCCCTCTTATCAAGGTCATATCCGAGCCAGTGTCCTTCACAATCATGATCTCCCGCCCATTTACATTTTTGTTTCCGAAATGAGCCTTTCAACAATCATTGGCTTAGAAAAACAAGTCGCGGGAAATCCATAATGTTGCACCTCATTCTTTCGACAACCCTTTGCAATATGTTAACATTGCTTGCATCAATATCACTGCCTGTTATTATGTTCTGACTGGTCGTTCTTTGTTGTTTTTCTTTATGTTTTACTCTTTCTAACTCGATTTCCAAACGCATAATTTCTAATCTTAATTTCTCTCTTTCTAATTCAAATTTTTGAAGTTCAATTTCCCATTCAAACTCTTTCTCTCTTAACTTCATTTTTCTTTCATTCTTCTTTGCGCTAGGTTTTCGCTTTGTTTCCTTGGGTGGTTGCATGTGTTCAAGGTTAAGTTCCTCTTCATTCTCCGGAATCTCAGTATCTGTAAATTCCATCAAATTCAGTGCTGCCGCTTTTCCTCATGATCGTCCTCAAGTCAAAAGTTGCTCCGTCAACTTCAACGTCATCAGCACCCGACATACTGACAAATTATATGCAGGTACTGTTAGTTCCATTTCTGTATTCATAGCCACTGGACTTGCCTTTCTTATTTACGCATTTCTGGGCATATACGTGTCAACTCGTTACAGTTATACACACTTTGCACTTAGCAATCAACAACTGTACGTTATATACGCATTGCAACCATTCACTGATAATATTACTGTAATGTGTCGAATTTTGAAGAAGTACAGAATCTTCAAGTTGAATAAATTGTGCATTAAAATTATCATAGTCAAGCCAGAAAAGTCTTTGAGAAAGGTCACTTTGATGTTTCCCTTATTCCATCTCTGAAACATAAAAGGACCTACGTTAAGGTTCAGAAGAATTGACCCAGTCATTGTAACGGTATCTTGGCAGAGAGTACATTAGAACTACCGACCGTATCTGTTTGTAAAGGACCGCATGTCAAATAATTGATCTTCAAAGGATTTCAAGTTGATTGCTTCGTATTCTAGGCTGTCAAAAACTGATGAAAGACAATTTGGAAATTCCATGACAGGCTCATTGATACAAATTTGACAATTAATTTATCTAAAAGTGAGCTTTGCAGTGCTTGTCTTGTCTAGGACACATTCTGGGACATGGACAAGTGAAATTTATAGATGCAAAGGACATGTCTATCTATGAATTCACTGTGCCTATCAGTAATAAAGCAACTGATGCAATTTTTGGGTATGGCTGGAATCTATCGGAAAGTTTGTTCCAATTTTTTCCATAATTGCTAAACCCCTGACAAATTCGTTGAACAAGAAAACCAAGTTTCATTGGTCTCAAAAACATCGGAGGCTTTTGATCAATTAAAGGCCATACTTAAGAGAGCACCAGGTATTTGAGCTCCACATAATCATTTAAAATGTCTGTTGAAGTAGTGTTGGTGTGGGTGCAGAATTCAATCAAAAAGACTAAAATGGCGTAGATCATCCAGTGTGTTATTTTTCTAAGAAATTAAATAAGCACCAGAGAAATTATTCCACAATTAGAGGGAATGTCTGTCGATGATATTGGCATAGCAACACTTTGAAGTGTGTATTAGTTCAGCCCCTTCTCCGATTATTGTGTTTCGTGATCATAACCCCCTTACTTTCATTGGCAAGATGAAAAACAGAAATCAGATTTTAGTAAGGTGGAGTTAGATATTGCAGAAATACAATATTGCGATTAGACACATTAAGAGAAAATATAATTTAATAGCAGATGCACTTTCACGTGTATAGAAATATTGTATTATTTCACGAATACTTTGTGTCATTCATAAGATTACATGGTATGTAATTTTTTTTATCGCATGTATATTTTGAATAATGCTAGAGAGAAATCTTTATGGCATAATCTTTCCTTTGAGTTATGAGCTGAAGTACGTTTAATTTGCTGTATGATTCTTGTTTTTATTAATTTCATTGCACGCAATTGATAATGTAACATGGTATGTTGGACTTAACCTTGTCGAAATATCAAGATTTTTTTAACACTTAACCTGAATTTGTCATTTTTAATTTTGTAAACAACCTAATAAATAGCTAAAATATTATCTGTGGATATGGGTTTAATATCAGAATCATTAATATTAGAATTAAACATCTTTATTTGGGTCTGGGTTTAAGCTATTTAATTCCCCTACAATTTACCTGGTGTACCTGACATAGTCCAGGTTATATATTATTAATTTAGTAACAAACCTTCTAATTATAGCTAACGTTTTATTTTGTAAACATTAAGAAGTTTCTAGAAGGTTATTTTGCATTAGGTAATTGTTTTTTTATATATATAAAAATTGCTAATTTTGAAGTGAGGTCAAACAGAGTACTATATAATCTTGGCGGTGGAAAGGTTATTCATTCGAACTTTAACACCAGTGGAAAATCAAATTATTGTTATGTGCAGTATTTGATTTGGAAGTATGCCAATTATTTCTTCTTTGGAAATACAAAAGTGCTCTGATAACATTCTTGGAAATAGAGACTCGAATTTATGCTGATATTTCAAACATGGATTTTTTCTTTAATATAATCCAACAAATGACTTGGCAATCAAGATTTTACGAGCACTTTCAGCGTTTGGAATTATTTGGATTTCAACTAAAGTTTATGCGGAACTTTATTAGTACTTGTGTCTGTAATTCAAGGATTATTTAGGATTTAATTTCGCAATACGGTAAGTTCCTTTATTACATTTTCACATTGTATTCTGGGGAAATCGATTATTTGCTGAATTTTACAATTGATATATCTTTTTCTAACGTTGATGTACACTATAGTTTTGCGAGAAGTGCCTTCATACGCACTAGCGGAAAGCAAAACTCGAACAGTTCTATATGCAATTAAATTCAGTTTACATCCCATGTAAGCACACATATAAGGTTTATTTAGTATACGTTGCTAACGGTAAGTACTTATCATTATCTGTGGAACGGTGTTTTTTTTTTTTTTTGTATACACCTATCAATATTTCACTATGATTTTCAAAATCATGTTGCATTTGATATTGAGAAGGAGATGCATTGTGTGAGTTATTTCATATTCTTTCAGATGGCAAGGTGTTTTTAGATATTATACAAGATAACTTTCTGATAATTTGCACTTCAGCTTCTAGATAGTTTGAATTTGAGAATTCGATTTTCTTACCATCAGCTTTGTTGTAAATGTTACTTAGTTACTATCAAAGTTTGTCAATGTTACCCTGTGACAGTGAATGGACTAACAAAACTCAATGAGTTTTTGTGCGGTATATGTATGTAGTTCTGGTTGGAAGTTAACTTTGTCCATTCTGGCCTGTGTAATTGTTCCTTAATGAGCAGCAGCAAAGTATCTATTTTTGCCCCTCTGGCCGCTTTGGATCCCTGACACCCGTCATAGCCTTAACTTTTTCGGCTCATGTGCGACTCGTGCATATTTAGCCAACCAAGCATCAGCGCATGTGACTGTCATGGGGTTAGGAGTCTACGACGGATATCAGTGCCCAATGGGACAAGACATCAATTTATTACTTCTTGGATGTGGATGCATAC